>ML418661.1:84611-171003 GCA_005239525.1 Nicotiana knightiana | reverse complement strand
ATATATATTATCCTCATGGAATCGTGCGTAATATTTGGCTAGAAGCCAGTGTATCTGAGGGTTTTCCCCTTATTTGAAGTATGACAACCTCTTTGATGATATCCACTGTATCTATGTATATGCTCTGGTTACGGAGGGAACTTGCTAGTTGAGAGCTGAGTAAATTGTAAAGAAGGGAATTGTACCACGTAATTTATACTTGTTTGTTTCATATATTTATTCATCTCTTTACCGTACCAGATATTATTGGACCACTAGTAAGTGTTGGAGTCGACCTCTCGTCACTACTTCTTTGAGGTTGGACGGGATATTTACCGGGTACACGTTTATATCGTACTCATGCTACACTTGCTATACATTTTGATGTACAGGTTCACATATGGATAGTGGCCTTGTGGGCACAACGGCATGGTTAATACGGGAACTTAGGTGAGCCGCATCTTATGAGACGATCCGCAACCAGCAGAGTCTCCTTCATAGTACTTGTATCTTTCTTTCTGTCCAAATTTGTATCTCGGACAATTATTGTATTTTATTTTATTTTCCAGTAAATGCTCATGAACTTGTGACACTGGGTTCTGGTATGTGATTAGTTATTATTGAAAAGTGGTTAAATACATTGTCATTTACTCGGTGAAGTTCATTATTTATTGCTAAATGTAAGGAAAAGAAATGATTTCAAAAATACTAAAATGAGAATTTAATTAACTATTTAGTGTTGCCTTGCCTGACAGTGGTGTCCGGTGCCATTATGACCTTTAATGGATTTTTGGGTCGTTACAGGATGGTATTAGAGCACTAGGTTCCCTTAGGTCTTACGAGTCATGAGCAAGTCTAGTAGAGTCTTGCGGATCGGCTCGGAGACATCTGTACTTATCTTCGAGAGGCTGCAGGGCTGTTAGGAGTACTTCCCTTCTTGATTCCTCATCGTGCAGTTTGATTCCTTTGAGGTTTGTGCCTTTATTTCATTTCCATTCAATCTTATGCCACGCGAAGGCGCTGGTTATAAATTGGGAGGTGAGTAATTGTAATGGTTCTACAGATGTGGTGCAAGATGTTTCTCCCTGCGTGGTTGTTTGGGCTATTGTCGTCGCCTTGCAGAGGGATATTCTGTCGTCTCAGTTCAATAGCTGTACTTCTGAGCCACCGGTTGCTATGATGCTTATGAATGCTTGTATCATAGTATCGATGTGATGGTAGGGTATGTTCCTATGTGTCGGGGCAGTGAATGACTTGAAGGGAAGTTTGCTCATAGCGCGATTCAGAGATTCGACATTTTATTTCTGGTAGAGAAAAGAAAACGGAATATAAATGTTCAGGATTGGGTTGATGGGGTAACGAGACTTGGTGTTTTCAAGTGTGGTGGAACTTTTATCTGCAACGTGGTGTCGTCGTCCTCGATTGAATGTGTTAAGTTCTCCAATTTTATGATCTTCTTCAATTCGCCTTTGGGGCAGGATGTTGTGGGATAGTATTAGAGAAGCGGTTGTCATAGATTGCGGTGCTTCAGGATCGGATAGGTGTTTCCAATGTTGACGGCTCGAGAAAGATGATCTTCAGAAAGGTTTAAAGTGGTAGCGACTTGTTAGTTCAAGTGATACAGAGATAGATATGGATCTAAGGCAACAATTGTGCAACAAAGGATGAGGAAGGACATGCGGGACGTGTCAGACGGTGGTTAAACTTCTGGAAGGCCAAGCGTGAGAATCCGGAATTGAATGGTTGCTTAGAGGATTGGGTTTGAACAAAGTGGAAGAGTAGCAAATGGGTGCACTGGCAGGATAACTACACCCCTGAAGGAGAGTTTGGAAGGATTAGGAATTTTAGTGGACAGTGATTGGGTCTACGGGCTTAATTCGAATTATTCGGCTATTATACGACGGGAGATGGGATGCAACAGGAAGAATTTGCTCGATATGAAGAAGGATACTACGTAACTTTGAATCGGAAGCTATTGTCCCACATTTAGTTGAGGTCCATAAGGAGTGAGCGGACTTGTACCCCATGCAGCGACATAGGAAGATGTCGGCATGTAATTTCCACAGGTGGGTTATCTCCTGTGAGTAGGTCAACGGTCGTAGGGTTGGCGAAGCTTCCGCGAAGAATTCTACTGACTATCCAGCAATAGGTCGAATATGTGAATGCTGATAGAGATGCAGAGTGTTCATGAAATGCTAACGGAATGATTTCGAGGAATTTGACGAATTGGTGGCGCAAGATCAGTTCAGCAATGAAGGAAGAATCTTGGTGGATTCCAGAGTTGTGTAATAGTAGCTTCAAGCTAAGTGGGAGAGTCCTGTAACGACCCGACCGGTCATTTTGAGCTCTAGCACGCCGTTCAGCAGTTTGAGGCTGTGAGTAGCTTCACTTCAGGTATTATGACTTGTTTGCATGGTCAGAATTGAATTCCGGGAGTTTTGGAGTTGAATGGTAAATAGAATTCTCGTTTTTAGAAGCTTTAAGCTGGAAGAATTGACTAAGGATGGATCTTTGAGTAAACGACCTCGGAATCGGGATTTGAAGGCTCCAACGGGTCCGTATGATGATTTCTGGACTTGGGCGTATGTCCGAATCGGGTTTTGGATGGCCTGGGAGCGTCTCGGCGCCTATTGTGGAAGTTAGAATTTTTGGAAGAATTTCATAAAATTGGGTTGAAGTGCAATTCAAGGTTATCGATATCCGTCTGGGATACCGAGTTTGGGAATAGCTCCGTATGGTGATTCTAGGATTGGGAGCGCAATCGGAAGTAAATTTGGAGGTCCGTAGGTCATTTTGGAGTCATTTGGCTAAGTTAGAAATTTGAAGGTTTTCGAGGAGTTGGACCCTAAATGGACTATTGATATTGGGTTCGGATTCTGATTCCGGAAGTTGGAGTACGTTCGCAATGTTGAATATGACTTGTGTGCAAAATTTGAGGTCAATCGAATGTGATTTGATGGGTTTCAGCATTGAAGGAAGAAGTTTGAAGTTCTTAAGTTCATCAAGTTCGGATTGGGGCGCGATTCGTGATTTCTGCATTCTTTGATGTGACTTCAAAGCTCGACTAGGTTCGTAATGTGTTTTGGGTCAGGTTGGTGCGATTGGACGGGGTCTCGGGGGTCTCAGATATGTTTCGGGTGGTTAACGGATCAAAATGGAACTTGAGGAATTGCTGAAGTGCACCAGTTCTGGTGTAATCGCACCTGCGCTGGTTTGATCGTAGGTGTGTGATCGCAGAAGCGAGGAAATGGTCGCAAGTGCGGTCTGGGCGATGGAGGGCACTGATCGCAGGTGCGAAGAGTTGTCCGCACCTACGAGGACGTAGATGCGGTCTGGCGTCGCATGTGCGATAATGAGAAAGGAAACCCTGGGGCGTAGGTGCGGAAGTTTATCCGCAGAAGTGGATTTTTCCTAGCTTGGTGGAAACCGCACCTGTGATGGAAATTCCACAGGTGCGGCTGGTGCACCGTAGGTGCGGAAAGTCGTCTGGGCAAAATGTTTTAAGAACGAGATTTGGCCATTTTCACTCATTTGTCACTTTGGTTGGGCGATTTTGGAGCCTTTGAATAGAGGGGATTTCATCATCTTCTATGAGGTAAGTAATTCTTGCAAGTATTAAGTTAAATACATGATTTCATAAGGATTCAAACATAGAAATTGTATAAATTGTGGGGCTTTTGGTAGAAAACCTAGATTTGGTATTTTTGGATTTTGACCACGATTTTGGTCGTGGAACTTGGAGTAAATTATATATTTGAGTTCATGAGGTTATGGGTAAACATTATTTTTGGAAAGTTTCGGAATCCGGGCACGTGGGCCTGAGGGTGATTTTTTATCGACTTTGTGATTGGGGTTAGGAAGTGTTATAAATTGGATTGTTATGAGTAATTGAGCATACATTTATGAGATTGCACATTTGTTGACTAGTTTTGGAGCGTTTTCATAGGTTAGAGTTGTTGGAAAGGCTTGGAAGCTGGCTATGGAACTTCGGAGTGAGACAAGTCTCCTTTCTAACCTTGTAAGAGGGAATTGTCCCCATAGGTGAAATGATTATTTATGTGCTACTGTTTGTGGGATGCTACGTACGCACGAGGTGACGAGAGTCCGTGCGTAGCTACTAGTTATGCCTCTGTCCGGGTAGTTTTAGGCTCACATCATGCTTTGTTGTTATTATAATTGATTTGTTTTTAATGTCTGCTTTGAGAAGGAGCTAGATTGAGAATGCTTATTAAAAAATTTGAAAGGAGTCGAGAATTGTTATCCAAAAATGGAAATCTTGAAAGTTTTCACTGAAGTTTCACATTTTGAAAGGAAATGGAATACTTTAATAAGTTGAGAAATCTATTTTTAACCACGTCACAGGTATGATTTGCGAGTGGTCTATAAACTTATATTTATATTTGACCGTGTCGCATGTATGATTCGCGAGCGGGGACGCTGTCGCATGTACGATTCATGAGCGAAAAAATAGATGCATCTACGGTTCACGCCATTCGGCCCTCTGGCAGTGCACAATTTACTTTTATGTTGGATTGGGCCGTACGCCTTGACATTTCCTATATTATTTTCCTCATGGTATCGTGAGTAATATTCGGCTAGAAGCAGTGATCTAAGGGTTTTTCCCGTAATTGAATTATTACAACCTCTTGATGAAATTCACTATATCTATATATATGCTCCGATCACGGAGGGAAACTTGCTAGTTTAGAGCCAAGTAAATTGAAAAGAAGAGAATTGTACCGCGTAATTTATACTTATTAGTTTCATATATCTACTCGATTCCATATTTATTCATTTCTTTACTGTACCTGATATTATTGGACCACTAGTAAGTGTCGGAGTCGACCTCTCGTCACTACCTCTTTGAGGATATGCGAGATACTTACTGGTACACGTTGTTTTTTGTACTCATACTACACTTTTTGTGCATTTTGTTGCACAAACACATATATGTCTAGTCGGCGCAGCGGCATGGGCGATACAGAGACTTAGGTGAGCTGCACCTATCCAATTGTATTTCGGACAGATTGTTGTATTACATCTTATTTTCTCGAAATTTCTCATGCACTTGTGACACCAGGTTCTGGGATGCCTATGGGATTTATCCATTATTTGAATTTGTTAAATACATTTGTTACTCAGGGGAAGTTCATTATTTGCTATTTTATGTAATGAAAAGAAATGATTTCAAAATATTAAAATGAGAATTTAATTAACTATTTAGTGTTGGCTAGCCTGACGGTGGTGTCCGGCGCCATCATGACCCTTAATGGATTTTGGGTCGTGACAAGTCCCACCGCCTACGGTTGGATGGCATGGTCTTTTATTTGTGAGATTTCCGGTTATTAGCATATTGATGGGTTATTACAGCTAAGGAAAGAGAACATAAGTAGCAATTTGAGCAACGTAATTGATAAAGGTGTGCTATAGTTGGCTCGTGTTCGGGCTTTGGGATGATTCAGGACTTATGCTTCGTACAGAGGTGACTTACAAGGGAAGTGATTCAGTCGGGTGCTTTATTAAGATGGGTGTTCATGTGCCGGCAGAGCCTTAGAGTTGATTATATTCGGACCAAACTAGAGTGACTGACTCTCAACAATGGTCCTGGCAAAATTCAAAGCTTAAGATGTTGTGCCTAAGGATTTCAAGCCTGCAATATGGTTAAGAATCGAGCTTTTGCAACGGATTATGATAAGAGGCTCGGAATGTTCTACGATGTTGTCAGCTTGCAATGCAGCATTTGGGAGGAATGAGGGAAAATAACTTCGGATCCGTAGAGGAATTATCAGAGTGGGTGTACCAGTTGAGGATGTGGATATGCCCAAAAGCAAGGTGTGAGATGGTTCGTGGGATTTGAGACAACATGGTCTCGTGATACAAGGCCACTCAAGATGAGTGCAGATTGAGTTCATTATATGCTGGCTGGAGTTATTATTTTTACTAAGACAAGTTAAGGATAAGTTATAAGAAGTCGGATCTGTTAGCCATGGTTGAAGTGGCATGAGGGTGGCAGTGATCAGTTCCTCCAGCGTGGTTAGATTATGCATGTGATTTGTGGCGGTACGTGCGAGGCTTGATGGCCTCCATGATTGGTTCTATTTGGGAGTATTCAAGTATTATGGCATGTGATGCGTAGGCGGATCCCAGAAAGGTTATGGTGGTTTAGACCACTACTAGAGGATTTGCAGGTTCTACGGTTAGGAGAATTCACTCGTGTGTTTCTATGGTTCTCTCGGAGTAAGTTAAGTAAAAAATTTCTACATGATGAAGTGTTTATCCTAATAGTGGTTCAGGAGCGATGATGAAATTCGTGTGCTATCGCGTAATGGCATGTTAGGTGCAGCGAGCAGTATGAATTTGAAAGTGAGGATCAAGGTTGCGGTTCAGTGTTGGAAAGAATGTCATGAGCTTGGATGAGAAGGAAAGGGATTTGGATGTTTAGAGTAAGCTGGTATTGTCTTCAGTATCACCTGAGATCGGTGTTTGTATAAGAGGCTTTGCATTCTTGTTGCGAATTCTTGATTAGCTTTGCAGTATTTGTATGGCTGGTGGTATGGAGGTGCTGACTTGTTACCTGGTGCGTGAGGTTGTGAGAGTGTATTCCACGGGAAGATTGTATAAGGGTGACATGTATTCACTTGATTAATTGAAGATTTAAACCAAGTATGAAGAATGTGGTAAGATTGCTTATTTGAGAATTTATGCCTGGAGGGTGCTCGGATCTTTTGGTTATGGATTGTGGGAGTTTGTCCCGGTTATGATGGTTGTTCTTGTGCGTTATGAAAAAAGTGGGCTATTATGGACCCAGAAAAGGCTATTAGCCTAGTTCAGTGTGATCATAATCAGCTTGAGGTCTGTGAATGGATTTAAATATGGATGCGGGCTCTATATCAGGCCAGATATGTTCGTTTCAGCATAGCGCTCCTCATGGAGGAGTATTCGAATGTTGGATGTTATTTAATCGTTGGCTATTTCATGTAATGTTATATTGTGTCGTGTGAGTTGTGAAACGACTTGATAAGTTCTTATGTGTTGAGGTTCCGCGTAGCGATGGGATTATGTGAGCAGGATAGCTCTTGAAATTCAGATCATATATCACACCTCAGTTGTGCTTGAGTTTTGTAGCGTATGACGCTATCGGTCTCCCCAGGGATGAGATTATGCATTTAGCGTGCTTGTGGTCAATATTCGGTATTCTGTTGTTATGAGCAGTTTAGCTCGGTGTGTATCTCCTTATGTAAATTTTGTGTGTGGATCGGGTGGCTTATTGCCACGGGTATGTTGTTTGGATCGGGTTGCATGCCGCAACAGTGTGATGATTAGTACAATTTTCATATTCTATTTTTGTTTGTTTTTTTCCCCTTCTCTGAGAAAAGTTCATACTAGTTGCGTGAGTTAAGTAGTCCCTTCCAGAGTTCGTCTTCCTTATGTATCACGTTCCAGTTCGTAGCCTATTGGAATATTGTGGCATAATATGAGACTTTTGGTCATGTCCGGGGTGGCTTATTGCCTGAGCAGTTCGTACTGTGTGAGGCAAGATTATTGGAGCTTAGACCAGTGCAATCGAATTATATGAAGTATGGTAAGGAGCAAAGGTCATTATTTAGTTCAGAAGGAGGTGATGATTCTTGCCAGGAGTATAGACTCAATGATTTGTTGACTCGGCAGTTGGTTATAAATTTCTACACATCTCTTCTGTCGTGGCGATTTTTCCTGAATTGAAACAATACTTATTTATGTCATGAGGTGCATTATGAGCATTGGATTCGTGAAATTCCGGCTATTGTTATCATAGGATGTTATTATGGTCATGTAAGTTATGTCGTGCATAGTGTGGATTCAGCAAAGGTATGGATTCATTTATTGGTGCATCGCATATAGATTGATACGGTGTTCGTATGTTGGGAACATACCTGGTAGAGAATTTCAGATGTCGGAATTTGGCTCCAAGGCTAAATTAGCTAAATAAAAGAGAATATCCTGTGATTTGATCGAGTTAAGGTGCTCAACTGAGTTGTGGTAGCACGGGAGGGTGCTCTAGGTGTTAAACAGTGATATCGGACAACTCCAGCGCAGTTCTTAACACGTTCAAGGACGAACATATGTTTAAGTGGGAGAGAATGTAACGACCCGACCGGTCATTTTGGGCTCTATTGCATCATTCAGCAGTTTAAGGCCATGAGTGGCTTCACTTCAGGTATTATGACTTGTACGCATGGTCGGAATTGAATTTCGGGAGTTTTGGAGTTGATTTGTAAAGAGAATTCTTGTTTCAGAAGCTTTAAATTGGAAGAATCGACTAAGGTTGGGTCTTTGAGTAAATAACCTCGAAATCAGGATTTGAACGTTCCATCAGGTTAGTATCATAATTTCAGACTGGGCCGCATGTTCTGATCGGATTTTGGATGACCCGGGAGCGTTTCGACGCTTATTGTGGATGTTAGCATTTTTGGAAGAATCTCACAAATTTGGGTTAGAGTGCATTTCAATTTTATCAATGTCTATTTGGGATGCCAAGTCTGGGAATAGGTCCGAATGGTGATTCTGGTATTGCGAGCATGAACGGAAGTAAATTCGGAGGTCCGTAGGTCATTTTGGAGTCATTTGGCTAAAGTTAGAAATTTGAAGGTTTTTGAGAAGTTTGACCGGTAGTGGAATTTTTGGATATCGGGGGTGGATTCTAATTCTAGAAGTTGGAGTAGGTCCGTAATGTCAAAGGTGACTTGTGTGCAAAATTCGAGGTCAATTGGACGTAATTTGATAGGTTTAGGCATCGAATGTTGAAGTTGGAAGTTCTAAAGTGCATTAATCTTGAATTTGAGTGCGATTCATGATTTTGGCATTGTTTGACGTGATTTGAGGTCTCGAGCATGTCCGCATTATGTTTTGAAACTGGTTGGTGTGATTGGAATGGGTCCCGGGAGCCTCGGGTGGATTCCGGGTGGTTAACAGGTTGAAAAGTGAACTTGAGGAAGGGCTGCTATAGATGAGCATCTGGTGTGGTCGCACCTGCGTGAAGAGGGCAGCAGGTGAAAGACCGTAGGAGCGGGAGCGGTAGCGGACTCACAGAAACGGGTTTTCTTGGGAAGGCATGGACCACAGATGCGGTCGAGATCCGCAGAAGTGGGACCGCACCTGCGTGTGTGGAGCCGCAGAAGCGGAGTGGGGGTCTGGTGAGAGACCGCAGAAGAGGTAGTGTGGGTCGCACCTGCGGAACCACAGAAGCGGTCAAGTGACCACAAGTGCGAAGAATCGCTGGGCAGTGTGTTTATTTTAAAGACGGAATTTGGCCATTTTTCACCCATTTTCACTTTGGTTGGGCAATTTTGGAGCCTTTGAAGAGAGGGGATCTCATCATCACTTATGAGGTAAGTAATTCCCGCAAGTATTAATTTAAATACATGATTATATATGGATTTGAGCATGGAAATTAGTATATTTTGGGCTTTTGGTAGAAGACCTAGAATTGGTTTTTGGATTTTTGACCACGAATTTGGACATGTAATTGGGAATAAAATATATATTTGAGTTCGTAATGTTATGGGTAATCTTTATCTTCGAAAATTTCAAAATCCGGGCACGTGGGCCCGAGGGTGATTTGATCGATTTTTCGAGCAGAGTTGGAAAAATTGTTTAAATTGAATTGTCATGATTATTAGAGTATGTTTTTATGGGTTTGCACATTTATTGACTTGTTTTTGAGCGTTGGGAATCAGTTAGAGTTGTGGAAAGGATTGGAAGCCGGATATGGATCTTCGGAGCGAGGTAAGTCTCCTTTCTAACCTTGTAAGAGGGAATTAACCTCATAGGTGGACTAAATCATTATATGCTTCTATTTGTGGGGGCTATGTACGCACGAGGTGACGAGAGCCCATACAAAGCTACTAGTTATGCCTATGTCTGGGTAGTTTTAGGCTTGCATCATGCTTGTTGATATTGTTATTGATTTATGTACATTGTTTGCCTTGAGAGGAAGCGAGATTGAGTTCGCTTATTAAATGTTTTGAGAGGAGTTGAAATTTAAGAATTTAAGATTTAAAAGGTTTCGTTTGAACTTCGTAATTTCGAAAAGAATTGAGGAATATTATAATAACTTAAGGAATCTATGTCTAGCCGTGTTGCATGTATGTTTCGCGAGCAGGGCATTTCCTTCTACTACTCTTATGGGATTGGGACGTTCGCCTCAGTAGGATTTATGTACCACACTCTCATGGTAGCGGGCCATTAGCCTCGGCAGGTTAATAGATGAGTCTATGGTTCGCGCCATTCGACCCTCTTGCAGTGCATAGTTTACTTTTATGTTAGGATAGGGCCGTACACCTCGAAATTATCATCATGGAATCGTGCATAATATTTGGCTACAAGCTAGTGTATCTAAGGGTTTCCCCTTATTTGAAGTATGACAACCTCTTCGATGAAATCCACTGTATCTATGTATATGCTCCAGTTACGGAGGGAACTTGCTAGTTGAGAGCTGAGTAAATTGTAAAGAAGGGAATTGTACCGCGTAATTTATACTTGTTTGTTTCATATATTTATTTATCTCTTTACCGTACCTGATATTATTGGACCACTAGCAAGTGTTAGCGTCGACTCCTCGTCACTACTTCTTCAAGGTTGGACGGTATACTTACTGGGTACACGTTTATATCATACTCATGCTACACTTGCTATACATTTTAATGTACAGGTACACATATGGATAGTGGCCTTGTGGGCGCAGCGGCATGGTTGATACGGGGAATTAGGTGAGCCGCATCTTATGAGACGATCCGCAACCAGTAGAGTCTCCTTCAAAGTACTTGTATCTTTCCTTCTGTCCAAATTTGTATCCCAGAAAATTATTGTATTTTATTTTATTTCACAATAAATGCTCATGCACTTGTGACACCGGATTGTGGGTTGTGTATGGGATTAGTTATTATTGAAAAGTGGTTAAAGACATTATCATTTACTCGGTGAAGTTCATTATTTATTGCTAAATTTAAGGAAAATAAATTATTTCAAAAATAGTAAAATGAGAATTTAATTAACTATTTAGTGTTGGTTTGCCTGACAGTGGTGTCCGGCTCCATCACGACCTTTAATGGATTTTGGCTTTCTTGACACCGGGCTGCTCCCTGTGTCTGGAGTCCCTGAACAACCTGATCAGGTGTATGGGCGGCAGGGGTCTGAGTGCCTCCCCCAGCCTGAGACGTAGCTGCTGATGTAGAAGCAACGGTCGCCTGAGCAAGACTGGTGCATACGGTCAAAATTTGGGCCAAGGTCTGCTGAAGACCCGTAATAGCAATAGGCACAACTGGTGCTTGAGCCGGTCCCACCGGAACATCTGCGATTGGGACCTGATCTGGAATAACTAGAGGGTCCATAGGTACTGCTCCGGTCGCTGCGCGGGCTACACCCCTCCCTCTAGCACAACCTCGATCGTGGCCTAGGCCTCTCACAGGCCCAACTGGTGGTCGATCATCCTGACTTGTAGTACGTGTCTTCACCATTTGTGAGAAATTGAAACAATCGAAATTTAGTTATCAGAATTGACAGATTCGCATGACAAGAATTCAATAATGTGAGATCTTCCTAAGGGTTCCGCAGCCTCTCGAAGATAAGTGCATACGTCTCTGTACCGATCCACAAGACTCTACTAAACCTGCTCATGACTGGTGAGATCTATATAACCTAGGGCTCTGATACCAACTGTCACGACCCGAAAATCAACCCGAACGTGATGGTGCCTATCGTGATACTAGGCTAGCCAATTCACCATGCATAACATAAGAAACCTTTCGTCTGATTCTATATTTAGTACTATTTCATAAATCTTCCATTTTAGCATTTCAAAACAATTAAAGTTAGGTAAAAGATTTAAATATCTCCCCAAAATCCGGAGTCATCAGTCATGATCAACTAAAAGGAAATACAAAATCCGGTACTGATCCCTTAATACAACAAGTGTGAGAATAAACAAAAAATGACTAAATGGGAAGGAGAAAGGAAAGGTTGTGGACGTCGTGCAGCTACCTTGCAATCTCCGAAGTGCTCCAAAGAGAGTAAACCATCTCTCACTTAATCCTGGCACCTGAATCTGCACACAAGGTGCAGGGAGTAACGTGAGTACCCCAACTCAGTAAGTAACAAGCCCAAACTGTGGGCTGAGAGGTAGTGACGAACCAAACCTCCATGTTCACAACAGAATCCTTTAAGAAACAATATAGATATGCTTATAGTATAATAAAAGCAGTTCAAGTAATATGATAAATGCAACTGCGATAGTTCAGGATATTAATAACACAATTTCTAGTACATGCCAATGCGTCAATAGTATGAAATGCATAATGTGCTCCTACTCTCCAATACTCATCCACTCAGTATTGTATATAGCTCACATGGCCCAGGGAAGATCCGTCCTAGAATACGTACACACATCATTGACCTCAGTCGCTCAGTACCGATGGAAACAGGCCAATCCAGCTTCATGGAGAAGATCCATCCCCAAGCATAACCACTTCGGACAAGATCCATGTCCAGGGAAGATCTATCCCTCAAATATCACTGCGCTCACAAGGGGTGTGTTACAGACTCCGGAGGGGCTCCTACAGCCCAAGCGCTATCATAAGCCAGATCTAGGCATAATCAATATAGCATGTTGCGGCGTGCAGCCCGATATCACAACCATCACTCAATATAAGGCTCTTGACCTCACTCAATCATCACTCTCCAATCTCGCTAACATGGGCTCACAATGCATGAACTAGCCCGAATCAATGATATAATGTGTAAAAAACAATCTCAGAGAGTGAGACATGATGCAATGACAGGACTGAGTATATAACGTCAATGAAACACATGTGATGACAGCAATAATTGACCACTCGGGTCTCAAAAATGTTAGTGTGAAGCCTTAACATAATGTCTAGCATGATTTTTAGCATGGTTTACATTAAGACGACCGCTCGGGTCTCAATAGGATCGGCGTAATGCCATCTAGCATGATTTCCAACATGTTTACTTTAATCACATAGATAGAAGCACAAATATCAACAAGAAAGAACCATTAAACAACACCATGGAATGAACCAGGTCACAAGTCTCACGGTGCACGCCTGCACGCCCCGTCACTTGGCATGTGCGTCACTAAATTCTAATCACATAACACGTAATTTGGGGCTTCGATCCCTCAGAAACAAGTTTGGAAGCGTTACTTACCTCAATCAAGCCAAAATACATCAATATCCGACGACAATTGACCCCTCAAATCCTTAAATCAAGTCCTCAAATTTCCAAGCCCTAACCCCTCAAATTATACCCCTAATTCCCACAATTTCATGATTAAATAGTAGAAAAACCATCACAGACACAAGAATGAAGCCCAAGTAACTTACCCAATTGATATCCTTCGATTTCCTCTTAAAATCACTGCTCAAAAGCTCCAAGCCATCCATAAAACGGTGAAGAATGAGTGAAAATTCGCGAAGACATCCTTTTATACTTTCAGCCCACCAATCACCGCACATGCGGACCCGCACCTGCGGTCCCAGGTGCGCACCTGGGACTATGACTTAAATCCCGACTTCTGCATCTGCGACCTTCATCTCGCGTATGCGGGCTCATAGGTGCGACCAAAATACCGCATCTGCGCTCCCAGGCCAGCCTTCCTTTTTCTGCATCTGGGCATGTCCCATCGCACCTGCGGCTCCCCATCCGCAGGTGAGACCACACCAGTAAACTAGCATCAGCAGCAGCTTTGCTGCGCTTTCCAAGTCCAAACCTCTGTTAACCATCCGAAATCAATTCCGAGCCCCTCGGGGCCTCAACCAATTATACCAACACACCACATATCATCCCACGGACTTAGTCGAACCCTCGTAACACCAACAACAACACCAAAACAACAAATTTACTTGAAATTCAAGCCTAAGGATTTTTAAACTTCCAAAATTCGCCAACGATGCCGAAATTAACCAAGCCACGTCCGAATGACCTGAAATTTTGCACACACACCCATAATGATACTACGAACCTGATCTAACTTCTGGAATTCCATTCCGACCTTGATAACTAATTTTCTACTTGCGATCGGAAATCGCCAAAAATCCTATTTCGCCAATTCAAGCCTAATTCTACCACGGACCTCCGAATAACATTTCGAACACACTCTTAAGTTCCAAATCATCTAACGAAGCTACCCGAATCATAAAGACCACATTCCGAGATCATATGCTTGTAAGTCAACTTTCGATTGACTTTTTCACTAAATAACCAAACTTAAGAGACTAAGTGTCTCATTTCTCCCCACAATCACTCCGAACCCGATCCAACCAACCTAACACAACATAAATGAGCTAAACAACAAAAAATGAAGCAGGTATGGGGGAAAACAGGGCTAAACTCTCGGAACGACCGGCCGGTTCGTTACATTCTCCCCTTTTTAAATAAACGTTCGTCCTCGAACGTGCCAAGAGTTGTTCCAAAAGCCCTCAAATCACCGAATAACCTTACCACACACACACCTTGGGGTGAACCCATGTCACCCTATCCCGCATAGACCTAATAACACAACACATCTAAAATTTCTTCATCCAACTTACCCCATAAGCCATAGGATCCAATTCCTCATTAGAACATTTCTATAAGGTCAGAATCATGCCTCCACACACTGCATAAGTCTGAACAAACGGTATCCAACTATAACCGTAACTCAAGATGAAATCACATGATATCCCACATAACTCAAACATAGAAATTTACTCAAGAGAGAGAACCGCCCACAAGACCAACGGGTATCACCACAACGAAATGCTGACCACTCTTCACCCTTCGCAGAAACAAAATGCACGAATCCAACACGCAAGCTCATACCTCATTATAACTTCATCGCAATGCGCGACCCTATCCCAGCATTAGTCCATATTATATACCATGCTTTGCCTGGATCCAAAACCACAACAACGCGAAACCCGATATCAAGTACTCAAAGTGCATTACCATAACTATGGGAAAATTGGACGCTACCATGCCTCACAAATCTGAAAGAACACTACTAATACGTCTAAATCCTACGATACCCATCTACTTAACCTTACTCGAACTCCGCTAAAAGACCATAACATAACCGCACCATGCATGCCTAAAACCAACGAATCGACACTCCCCGAAGCAGGGACGAGTAACTCCTCGATCATCCCAGAGCACAGATGAGCGCACTAACCACTAACTGACACCCCTTACAATAGCACTATGGAGTCAATCAATCTGACTCGGTGCACAACACCTATCCCTACTGGCCTACTAATGAACCCCAAATCAATCCGGTTATACCTAATCGACAAATGATCCTCTGAAGGCCCAAAATGTCTGAATCTCAACAACATACCCTATCATCCAATTAACCTTAGCTACGTCTCTACCGTCCTCCCTTATGAAATCGTCTGCTCATCCGAATTTCCAGTTCCTAAACCTTCAAAGCGCACAAATCACATATTTGATCTCAACTCCGTCACCTGAATGTCTAATACTCCTCTGATACGCGATCACTCCGCAAGGAATACCCCTACAATTCGTAGGTGTTACTGTAACGACCCGGCTGGTCGTTCCGTGAGATTAGCCCTGTTTTCCCTATTTCTACTTTAGTATGTTCTAGTTAACCTAATTATGATGTGTTGGGTCGGTTGGTTCGGGTTCGGGGTGGTCTTGGTGAGATCCGAGACACTTAGTCTCTTAAACTAACTTAATAGTTGAAAAAGTCAATAGGGAGTTGACTTATTGGTAAACAACCTCGGAATGTAGATTTTATGGATCGAATAGTTTTGTTAGGTGATTTGGATCTTAGGAGTGTGTTCGGAATGTGGTTTTGATGTCCGATGTAGAATTAGGCTTGAATTGGCGAAAGTTAGTTTTTGGCGATTTTCGATCGGTAGTGGAAAATAGGCTATCGGGGTCAGAATGGAATTCTAGAAGTTGGAGCAGGTTCGTAATACCATTTTCGATGTGTGTGCAAATTTTCAGGTCATTCGGAGGTGTTTTGGTTGGTTTCGGCTTCCTTGGTGATTCTCGGAAGATTTAGGATTCTTAGGCTTGAATCATGAGTCGAATTTATGTTTTGATGTTATTTTGAGTGTCCCGAGGATTCGAATAAGTTTGGATTTATGACGTGTTGGTATATGTGGTTGGAGTCCCGAGGGGCTCATGATTGGTTTTAGATGGTTAACGGAGGTTTGGACTTGGAAAATTGCAGCAAATCTGCTGTTGGTGCACCACTGCTGGTGTGGTCGCACCTGCGGATGGAGGACCGCAGGTGCGATGACCTTGTGCAGGTGCGGAAGAGGGGGACCTGGCTTAGGAGCGCAGGTGAGAATGCCTGGTCGCACCTGCGAGCTGGCAGGTGCGAGAAGAGGTCCGCAGGTGCGGAAGTCGGGACTTAAGTTGGATGCACAGGTGCGAATCTGGGACCACAGGTGCGCTAATGGGGCCACATGTGCGGGAATCGCTAGGCAGCTCATATATATAGGGTTCTTAGCGAATTTTTTGCACTTTCATCACTTTTGCATGCGGGCTGAGGCATGTTGGGAGCAAATTGAAGAGGGAATTCGAGGGTCTTCTACGGAGGTAAGTTTCTTGGACTAAAAACTCGATTCTATGTTGATATTTGACGATTAGACTTGGAATTAGTGGGATTTAATGGCATAGATTGGGGTTTAGGGCTTGGGAAATTGAGACTTATAATTAAGGAATTTAGGGGTGAATTGTGGTCAGATTTTGATGCATTTTATATGTATAGACTCGGGAAAATATAAGGATTCTTGTGATGCGATTATTATAAAATTCTGAGACGTGGGCCCGAGGGCCAGGTTTGGCCAATTTCGGGAATTGTGCCTAATTTTGATAATTTTCGAGTGTGCCTTGTTCCTTTAACATATATTGACGATATTAATATGGTTTTGGTTAGATTAGGAGAAATAGGGAGCCGATTCGAGAGGCAAGAGCATTGCGGATTAGTATTTTGGGCCAGTTTGAGGTAAGTAATGGCTATAAAATCTTGTCCTGAGGGTATGCCAACCCGGATTTCGTATTTTCTCACTATTTTTGGAGTGGCGCACATGCCGGATGACGAGTGTGTGGTGTGCACTGATTTGGATTTGGACTTGGTCCTTTCTGCGGCAACCATTGGGTCGCGCATTTACTTTTAAATCATATGTTAAATCGTGTTTTAAGACTATTGCTATATTTGGGCTGCAAGCCATGTTTGGGGCCTTGTGCCGACTTGTTTAGACCCCTGGGGCTTTTACTGGTAGTTCCTCACTGTGTTGACTTATGATTTACACTCGGTCATATTATGTTTAACTGGTTTCGAAACCCAGCCTTATTTACACTATTTTGAGATATAAAATGATGGTTTTGGGTCGAGTACCCCATTTTAATGATAGCCCGAGGGGCTTTTCGAGAGTTTCTGACTGAGTAAGGCTGAGGGCCTGATTGTGATATGAGATGCCATAAGGTGACTTGATATTGGCACTTGGGCTGAAGGAGCCCCTCCGGAGTCTGTACACACCCCTAGTGAGCGCAGGTACCTACTAAGTGCGAGTGTCGAGTGCCGAGTACCGAGTGCCGAGTGACGAGTACCGAGGTGACGAGTGCCGAGAGATTGGGAGGCATGAGTGATAGTGAGGTTGCCCGATGGGCTGATACTGAGTGATTGTGAGGTATGCTGCGCGACTGATTCTGAGTGATGATTTTCCCGAGGGGCGATTTATGATACATATTTTGGCCCGAGGGGCTATTTATGATTTATTTCATTTTACACCAAACTCTTTGGGTATTTTTCTGAAATTGTTGTAAAACACACTTTTCAAAAGATTTTTCTGAAGTTGGCTTTTAAAGCATGTTGATTTAATGTATACACTGTTGGAAAGAAAGGCTGTGCTTATTTTGAATTGATGATTTTATCTTATGTGTTTCTTACTACTTAGACTTGATTTATTTTCATTACTACTGAGTTGGCGTACTCACAGTACTCCCTGCATCCCTGTGTGCAGATATAGGTGTTGGTACCGAGCGCTAGTTTTCTTCCTTCATGTGGAGCCGGAGTTGGGACTTCGAGGTTCCTGTTCAGCGTCCATAACATCTCTTTTCCAACTTTCTTGTTTTGTATTTAGTTCCTCATTTCAAGTCTTGATGTATTATGACAGTAGGGTTATTTTTTACTACTCGTAGATGCTCATGACTGCTGACTCCAGGTTTTGGGGTAGTGTATAAACTGTTTTATTCATTTTGTTGATGTGAACTGCTTAAGCGAAAGAATTTTGTGATATATCATAATCGTTTTGGAAATTATGAAAATATTATGTTAGTATGTGATTTTTGGCTAGCCTAGTTCCATGTTAGGCGCCATCACGACCGGCTTAGGGTTTGGTGACAAGTTGGTATCAGAGCCTAGGTTACATAGGACTCAACGATCATGAGCAAGTTTAGTAGAGTCTTGCGGATCAGTACAGAGACGTCTGTACTTATCTTTGAGAGGCTGCAGAACCCTTAGGAAAAATCTCATTTTCTTGAACTCTGTCGTGCCATTTTGTTGATTCTGGAAACCTAAACTTCTGTTGTTTCATTCTCTCATAAATGGTGAGGACTCGCGCTACCGATCAGTGTGATCAGACACAAACTAGACCAGCGAGACGTCGTGGCCGCGGTCGAGGCCGTGGTAGAGGTAGGGGACCAGCCCGTGCAGCAGCCGGGGTAGCACCAGAGGGTCCACCTACCATTCAGGACCAGGTTCCCGCCGCAGATACTCCAGCGGGACAGGCTCAGACACCGGCAGTGCCTATGGTTATTCCGGGTCTTTAGGAGACCCTGGCTCAAATCTTGACAGTATGTACTAGCCTTGCCCAGGCGGTTGCTGAATCTTCTACTACTTCTACTTCTCAGGCCGGGGGAGGCACTCAGACTCCAGCTGCCCCAACACCTGAACAGATTACTTAAGGCCTTCACACACCGGGGGTAGTTCCAGCC
This sequence comes from Nicotiana knightiana, assembly GCA_005239525.1. Lineage (NCBI taxonomy): Eukaryota > Viridiplantae > Streptophyta > Magnoliopsida > Solanales > Solanaceae > Nicotiana > Nicotiana knightiana. The sequence goes on along the minus strand of ML418661.1, from coordinate 152,022 downwards.
CAGCAGGTTGCTCCAGTTCAGGATTTCGTGGTTCCATCTATGCCAGATGATGAGCAGCGCAGGCTGGAGAGATTCAGTAGGCTTCAGCCTCCGACATTCAGTGGTGCTGAGGGCAAGGATGCCTAACGTTTTCTGGATAAGTTTCAGAGGATGCTTCGTACTGCTGGGATTCTGGAGACCAGTGGGGTCTCGCTTGTTACCTTTTAGTTTTATGGGGCTGATTTTACTTGGTGGGTGTCCTTAGAGAGGTGTAGGCCTGTTGGTGCAGCACCCCTCACCTGGCAGCATTTCTCTACTATCTTCTTGGAGAAGTATGTACCCCAGTCTCACTGGGAGGAGCAGCGCAAACAGCTTGAGCAGCTGCATCAGGGGGAGCTATCAGTGACGCAGTATGAGATTTAATTTTAAGAGTTGGCTCGTCATGCCACCGAGTTGGTCCCTACTGATAGGAAGAGTATTAGGAGGTTCGTGTATGGCCTCACTTATCAGCTTCGCCTTTTGATGACTAGGGAAAGGGTATGGGGTGCTACCTTTGAGCAGGTTGTTGATATTTCTTGAGATATAGAGTCGGTTCACCGCCAGGAGCTTGAGGAGATGGAGGCCAAAAGGAATCATAGATCTAGTGGTTCTAGTGGCGCTCCTTCCAGAGGGCAGCTTCAGCATGGTAGAGGTCGTTCCTTCAAGCCTCCTCAGTCGGTCCCCCAGCCTATAGTGGTGCATCTTCGGGGCATGGTCCCCGTAGTTATCAACCAGGCTATTCTTCATTTGGTGCCCTTCCAGTCCAGAGTGAAACTCGAGCACCACCAGTTCAGGGTTCCTCTATGCATGATTATTCTAGTGGCTATTCTGGTGCCAGGGGTTTCTTTCAGTCCCAGTCTGCAAATCCAGGGAGTTGTTTTGAGTGCGGAGAGTTTGGGAACATGTGGAGATAATGTCCCCGTCGTTTTTGTGGTTCTTCTCAGTAGAGGGGCCAGCCCTCGACTTCAGCTCCAGTTACTTCACCACCCGCCCAGACGACTAGAGATGGGGGTCAGACCGCCAGGGGCAGACCTAGAGGGGGAGGTCGTGCAGGTGGAGGCCAAGCTCATATCTATGCACTTCCAGCCAGGCCAGATACTATGGCCTTCGATACAATGATCACATGTATTGTCTCAGTCTGTCACCGAGGTGCTTTGGCTTTATTTGACCCTGGTTCTACGTATTCCTATGTTTCTTCATATTTTTCCCATTATCTAGATATGCCCTGTGAGTCTCTAGTTGCATCGGTTCATCTATCGACTCCGGAGGGCGATGTTATTTTTGTGGACCGTGTGCATCGGTCGTGTGTGATATCTATTGGGGTCTGGAGACTCGAGTGGACATGTTGTTGCTCAACATTGTTGATTTTGATGTGATATTGGGAATGTATTGGCTATCTCCTTGTCATGTTGTTGCTCAACATTGTTGATTTTGATGTGATATTGGGAATGTATTGGCTATCTCCTTGTCATGTTGTTCTTGATTGTAAAGCTAAGACCGTGACCTTAGCTTTGCCAGGATTTTCGAGGGTTGAATGGAGAGGTTCGTCTGAGTATGTGCCTAGCAGGGTGATATCTTACATGAAACTCGGCGTATGGATGAAAAAGGGTGTTTATCGTATTTGGATTTTGTGAGGGATGTCAGCGGTGAGACTCCCGCTATTGATTCAGTTCCTGTGGTCCGTGATTTTCCGGACGTGTTTCCTGTAGACCTGCCAGACATGCCACCTGACAGGGACATTTGTTTTGGTATTGACCTGCTGCTAGGCACTCAGCCTATTTCTATTCCACCTTATCGTATGGCATCAGTGGAGTTGAAGGAATTAAAGGAGCAGCTTCAGGAACTCTTAGATAAGGGGTTCATTCGGCCTAGTGTGTCACCTTGGGGTGCTCCAGTGTTGTTTTTGAAAAAGAAGGATGGTTCTATGCGTATGTGTATTGATTATCGGCAGGTGAACAAGATTACAGTGAAGAACCAGTATCCCTTGCCTTGTATAGATGACTTGTTTGATCAGTTGCAGGGTGCCAGGGTAAAAAGATTGACTTGTGTTCTGGCTATCATCAGTTGAAGATTCGGGGGCCCGACATCCCGAAGACTGCCTTCAGGACTAGATATGGTCATTATGAGTTTCTTGTTATGTCTTCGGTTTGACCAATGCCCCATCAGCCTTTATGCACTTGATGCACAGTGTATTCCGGACTTATCTGGATTCTTTCATCATCGTGTTTATCGATTTCGTCTTGGTGTATTCCTGATCTCGGGAAGATCATGAGCAACATTTGAGAGTTGTGCTTCAGACCTTGAGGGAGAAGAAGTTGTATGCAAAATTTTCGTAGTGTGAGTTCTGGCTTGATTCAGTAGCATTCTTGGGGCACATGGTGTCAAGCGAGGGTATTCAAGTTGATCCAAAGAAGATAGAGGCAGTATAAAGCTGGCCTAGACCGTCATCAGCTACTGAGATTCGCAGTTTCCTTTGTTTGACAAGGTACTATCGCCATTTTGTAGAGGCATTTTCATCTATTGCAGCACCTATGACCAGACTGACTCAGAAGGGTGCCCAGTTCAGGTGGACTGAGGAGTGTGAGGAGAGCTATCAGAATCTCAAGTCATCTTTGACTACAACTCCGGTGTTAATTTTGCCTACGGGTTTAGGTTTTTATACAGTTTACTGTGATGCCTCGATAGTTGGCCTTAGAGTGGTTTTGATGTAGGACGGTAGGGTGATTGCCTATGCGTCCAGACAGTTGAAGGTACACGATAAGAATTATCCAGTGCACGATCTTGAGCTAGCAGTTATTGTCCACACCTTGAAGATTTGGCGTCATTATTTGTATGGAGTGTATTGTGAGATTTTCATTGATCATCGTAGTTTGCAGCATCTGCTTAAGCAGAAGGACCTGAATTTGCGTCAGAGGAGATGGTTGGATCTCCTCAAGGATTATGACCTCACCATTCTATATCATCCGGGGAAGGCCAATGTAGCGGCCGATGCCCTGGGTCGTAGAGCAGAGATTTTAGGGAGTCTAGCTACCTTCCAGTAGCAGAGCGACCTTTAGCACTTGATTTTCATGATTTAGCGAGTCAGTTGGTGAGATTGGATCTATCAGAGCCACGACGGGTATTGGCTTGGGTAGCCTCCTGGTCCTCTCTTTATGATCAGATTAGATCACACCAGTATGATGATCCACACTTGCTCGTTCTTCAGGACATGGTCCTTCACGGTGATGCCAGGGATGTGATTATTGGTGATGATGGGGTCATGAGGATGCAGGGTCGGATTTACGTGCCTAATGTGGTGGGTTTCGAGATTTGATTCTAGCTGAGGCCAATAGTTTGCGGTATTCCATCCATCCGGGTGTCGCAAAGATGTATCAAGATCTGAGACAACATTATTGGTGGAGGCGGATGAAGAGAGATATTGTTAAGTTCGTGGCTCGGTGTCTCAACTGTCAGCAGGTCAAGTATGAGCACCAGAGATCGGGTGGATTGCTTCAGAAATTAGATATTCCGGAGTGGAAGTGGGAGCGGATCACCATGGACTTTGTGGTTGGGCTCCCACAGACTTCGAGGAGGTTTGATTCTATATGGGTTGTTGTGGATCGGCTGACCAAGTCCACGCACTTCATTCCTGTTGGTACTACTTATTATTCGGAGTGGTTAGCTGAGATTTATATAAGGGAGATTGTTCGATTGCATGGGGTTCCAGTTTCTATCATTTTCGATAGAGGTACCCAGTTCACATCTCAGTTTTGAGGGCCATGTAGAGGGAGCTAGGTACTCAGGTTGATTTGAGCACAACGTTTCATCCTCAGACCGACGATCAGTCGGAGTGCACTATTCAGATTCTGGAGGACATATTACGTGTGTGTGTGTCATTGATTTCGGTGGTTCATGGGACCAATTTCTGCCGCTCGCGGAGTTTGCATATAATAATAGTTATCGGTCGAGTATCCAGATGGCCCCGTATGAGGCTTTATATGGTAGGAGGTGTAGATCTCCGGTTGGTTGGTTTGAGCTGGGCGAGGCTAGGCTGTTGGGCACAGACTTGGTTCAGGATTTGTTGGGTAAGGTGAAGTTGATTCAGGAGTGACTTTGCACGATGTAGTCTAGGAAGAAGAGTTATGCAGACCGGAAGGTCCGGGATATGTCTTTCATAGTTGGGAGAAGGCCGCTAAATGTGTCACCCATGAACGGTGTTATGAGATTCTGGAAGAGGTGAAAACTGAGTCCCCGGTTCATTGGGCCATTTGAGGTGCTGCAGAGGATTGGAGAGGTGGCTTACAGACTTTCCTTGCCTCCCAGCTAATCGAGTATTCATTCAGTGTTTCATGTTTCGATGCTCCGGAAGTATTTTGGTGACCCGTCTCATGTTTTGGACTTTAGCACGGTGCAACTCGAGGGCGATATGTCATATGAGGTAGAGCTAGTGGCTATTTTGGGCCGTCGGGTCAGAAGGCTGAGGTCTAAGGATATAGTTTCAATAAAGGTCCAGTGGAGAGGGCAGCCGGTGGAGGATGCCACCTGGGAGACCGAGCAGGAGATGCGGAGCAGATATCGTCACTTATTTGAGACTCCAGGTATGTTTCTAGACCCGTTCGAGGACGAACATTTGTTTAATAGGGGGAGGATGTAACGACCCGGCCGGTTGTTCCGTGAGATTAGCCCCGTTTCCCCTATTTCTTCTTTGTTATGTGCTAGTTAACCTAATTATGGTGTGTTGGGTCGGTTGGTTCGGGTTCGGGGTGGTCGTGGTGAGAACTGAGACACTTACTCTCTTAAACTGACTTAATAGTTGGAAAAGTCCACTGGAGTTGACTTATTTGTCAATGACCCCGGATTCTTGATTTTATGGCTCAAATAGCTTCGTTAGGTGATTTAGATCTTAGGAGTGTGCTCGGAATATAGTTTTGATGTGCGGTGTAGAATTAGGCTTGAATTGGCGAAAGTTAATTTTTGGCGATTTCCGGTCGGCAGTGGAAAATAGGCTATCAGGGTCTGAATGGAATTTCGGAAGTTAGAGCAGGTTCGTAATATCATTTTGGACGTGTGTGCAAATTTTTCAGGTCATTCGGAGGTGTTTTGGTTGGTTTCGGCTTCGTTGGTGATTTTCGGAAGATTTAGGATTCTTAGGCTTGAATCATGAGTCGAATTTGTGTTTCGATGTTATTGTGAGTGTCCCGAGGGTTCGAATAAATTTATGTGATGATATATGACGTGTTGGTATATTTTTTTGGGGTCTCGAGGGTCTCAGGATTGATTTCGGATAGTTAACGGAGGTTTGGACTTGGAAAATTGCAGCAAAACTGTTGCTGGTGCACCACTGCTGGTGTGGCCGCACCTCCGGAAGGAGGACCGCAGGCGCGAGGTCCGCAGGTGCGGAAGAGAGGGACCTGGCCTAGGATCGCAGGTGCGGATGCCTGGTCGCACCTGCGAGCTTGCAGGTGCGAGAAGAGGCCCGCATGTGTGGAAGTCGGGACTTATGTCGGATGCGCAGGTGTGCACCTGGGACCGTAGGTGCGGGTCCGCAGGTGCGCTAATGGGGGCACATGTGCAGGAATCGCTGGGCAGTTCGTATATACAGGGCTCTTAGCAAAATTTTGGCACTTTCATCACTTTTGCATGCGGGCTGAGGCATTTTTGGAGCAAATTGAAGAGGGAATTCGAGTGTCTTCTGTGGAGGTAAGTTTATTGGCCAAAAAGCTCGATTCTATGTTGATATTTGACGGATTAGACTTGGAATTAGTGGGATTTAATGGCATAAATTGGGGTTTAGGGCTTGGGAAATTGGGACTTATAATTAAGGAATTTAGGGGTAAATTGTGGTCGGATTTTGATGCATTTTATATGTATAGACTCGATGCGATTTTTTTAGAATTTCGAGACATGGGCCCAAGGGTCGGATTTGACTAATTTCGGGAATTGTGCCTAATTTTGATAATTTTCGAGTGGGCCTTGTTCTTTTAGCGTATATTGATTATATTAATATGGTTTCTGTTAGATTCGGAGAAATTGGGAACCGATTCGAGAGGCAATAACATCACGGATTAGTATTTTGGGCCGGTTTGAGGTAAGTAATGGCTATAAATCTTGTCATGAGGGTATGAAACCCCGGACATCGTATATTCTCACTATTTTTGGAGTGGCGCACATGTCGGATGACGAGTGTGTGGCGCACACTGATTTGGATTTAGACTTGGTCCTTTCCGCGACAACCATTGAGTTTCGTATTTACTTTTATATCATTTGTTAAATCGTGTTTTAAGACTATTGCTATATTTTGGTTGCAAGCCATGTTTGGGGCCTTGTGCCGACTTGTTTAGACCCCTTGGGGGCTTTTACTGCTATTTCCTCACTGTGTTGATTTATAATTTACACTCGGTCATATTATGTTTAACTGGTTTCGAAACCCAGCCTTATTTACACTATTTGGAGATATAAAATGATGTTTTTGGGTCGAATACCCCATTAGACTGATAGCCTGAGGGGCTTTTTGAGAGTTTCTGACTAAGTGAGGCCGAGGGCCTAATTGTTAGGATATGAGATGCCGCAAGGTGGCTTGATATTGGCGCTTGGGTTGTAGGAGCCCTTTCGGAATCTGTACACACCCTCAGTGAACGCAGGTACCTACTGAGTGCGAGTGCCGAGTGCCTAGTGACGAGTGATTGGTAGGCATGAGTGACAGTGAGGTTACCCGAGGGGCTGATACTGAATGATTGTGAGGTATGATGAGCGACTGATTCTGATTGATAATTTGCCCGAGGGGCGATTTATGATACATGTTTTGGCCCGAGGCTATTTATGATTTATTTCATTTTACACCAAACTCTTTGGGTATTTTTCTGAAATTGTTGGAAAACACACTTTTTAAAGGATTTTTCTGAAGTTGGCTTTCAAAGCATGTTGATTTAATGTATACACTGTTGGAAAGAAATGTTGTGCTTATTGTGAATTGATGATTTGATCTTATGTGTTTCTTACTACTTGGACTTGATTTATTTTCATTACTACTGAGTTGGCGTACTCACATTACTCCCTGCACCCCTGTGTGCAGATACAAGTGCTGGTACCGAGATTTGGTTTTCTTCCTTCGTGTCGAGCCCGAGTTGGGACTTCGAGATACCTGTTCAGCATCCACAACATCTCTTTTCCCACTTTCGTGTCTTGTATTTAGTTCCTAGTTCTGAGTCTTGATGTATTATGACAGTAGGGTTATTTTGTACTACTCGTAGATGCTCATGACGGCTGACTCCAGGTTTTGGGTAGTGTATAAACTATTTTATTCATTTTGTTGCTTTGAACTACTTAAGTGAAAGAATTTTGTGATATATCGGAACCGTTTTGGAAATTATAAAAATATTATGTCAGTATGTGATTGTTGGCTAGCCTAGTTCCATGTTAGGCGCCATCACGACCAGCTTAGGGTTTGGGGTCGTGACAGTTACAAGGACAAATTTGAATACTCGCAGCCGAACAACAAGGAAAGTGCTGCCTCACCAATGAGGTACCCATAAATCAAGACACATAGCATCTTCTGAAACTTACTCGTTCATCGATCCATACCTAAAAGTAACATCATCTATCTGATAATCTGAGATCGTCCGTGCTACCTAAGAATTCATGATTTTTCCCCTTCTAAACCACATCGAAGTCGACCATACTGAGCCATAATCAATCCACTCGGGTCTCCAGACCCCCAATAACCACCAAACATGACTGGCACACACGCGATACATAACAACAATATCGTTTCCAGGGCGAATACATGAACATATGTAAATAAAGACTTACAGGACATAACCTGAGAATGGACAAAATATGATGGACATATGAATATGAAGGACCAGAATCAAATAAAACTGAAGCATCTCGTGACAGACTGAAACAACACCTGGGATCACGATGTCTGAAGCCATAGTATCTGGTCTGGCTGAAAGTGCATAAAATCGGGCCTGATCACCACCGGATCGACCTCCCCCTAGTTGCTTGACCCCCTCCCCTAGATGCTTGGGTGGGTGGTGCAGTAACTGGGATAGAAGCCATGGTCTGGCTCCTCTGCTGATAAATACCGCCGTAGGACGGGGATAATACCTATTTATATGACCTGCATCCCCACACTCGAAGCAACCCCTCTTAGAGAATGGCATTAGGAACTGAAGGGAACCCTTAGCACCAGGATAACTACTAGAAGAATCAGGCATAGATGAACCCTGAACCGATGGTGCACAAGATGAAATCTGAGCTGGTAGAGCACTGAATGATGTGTTCCCTTGATGCGAACTATGAGGATCATGACAAGGTAATCCACCACAATAACTTGAGCGACCTAGCTAATCCTTCTAGAATGGACGGCCTCAGCCGTGATAAAACTGTCCTCCTGAAGGAACACCACCAAAACTATCAGATCCTCGAGGGCTCTTGGCCTCTCTCTCATCCTACTCCTGGCGACAAACTGACTCAATCTCCCGAGAAATATCAATCACCTGCTCAAAAGTAGCACCCGATACTCTCTCTCTAGTCATAAGAATACAAAGCTGATATGTGAGGCCATCCACGAACCTCTTGATCCTATCTCTGTCTGTAGGGACCAACCAAATAGACGGGCAAGATCAGAAAATCTCTCTCATACTGCGTCACTGTCAACTCATCCTGACGCAACTGCTAAACCTATCTATACAGCTCCTCTCTGCGGGACTATGGAACATACATCTCTAAAAAGAGAGTGGAAAATTACTTCCAAGTAAGAGGCGTTGCACCAACCGGCCTACACCTCTCATAAGCCTCCCACCAAGTAAAGACAGCTCCCGAATACTGGAAAGTAGTAAATGAGACCCCACTGGTCTCCAATATCCCTACTGTACGAAGCATCTTCTGACACTTGTCTAAGAAACTTTGGGCATTATTTCCCTCAGTACCGCTGAAAGTCGGGGGCTGAAGTCTACCAAACCTCTCCAACCTGCGCTGCTCCTCATCTGGCATGACAAGAATCACCAAATCCTGAACATGTGCAACCGGCTGGGATGGGCTGCCCTCGGTGTCTGGAGTCCCTAAACAACCTGCTCAGGTGTACGAGCGGCAGGGGTCTGAGTGCCTCCCCCAGCCTGATAATTAGATGCTTATGTAGAAACAGCTACCGCCTGAGCAAGACTGGTCCATGTAGTCAAAATCTGGACCGAGGTATCCTGAAGACCTGGAATAACAATAGGCACAGCTGGTGCTTGAGCCAGTCCCACCTGAACATCTGCGACTGGGACTTGATCTGGAATAACTAGAGGGTCCATAGGTACTGCCCCGGTTGCTATGTGGGCTACACCCCTCCCTCTCCCACGGCCTCGACCGCAGCCTCGGTCTCTCACAGGCCTAGCTGGTGGCCGATCATCCTGACCGGTAGTACGTGTCCTCACCTTTTGTGCGAGAATGAAACAATCAAAATTTAGTTACCAGAATCGACAGATTCGCACGACAAGAATTCAAGAATGTGAGATCTTCCTAAAGGTTCCGCAGCCTCTCAAAGATAAGTACAGACGTCTCTGTACCAATCTGCAAGACTCTTCTAAACCTGCTCATGACTAGTGAGACCTATATAACCTAGGGCTCTGATACCAACTGTCACGACCCGAAAACCAACCCGGCCATGCTGGCGCCTATCGTGATACTAGGCTAGCTAATTCATTATGCATAACATAAGAAACCTTTCGTATGCTTCAATATTTACCAGTATTTCATAAATCTTCCATTTTAGCATTTCAAAACAAATAAAGTTAGGTAAAACATTTAAATACCGCCCCAAAATCCGGAGTCATTAGTCATGAGCAACTAAAAGGAAATACAAAATCCAGTGCTTATCCCTTAATACAACAACTCTGAGAATAAACCAAAATGACTAAATAGGAAGGAGAAAGGCAAGGCTGCAGACGCCATGCAGCTACCTTGCAATCTCCGAAGTGCTCCAAAGAGAGTAAACCAGCTCTCACTTAATCCTAGCACCTGAATCTGCACATAAGGTGCAGGGAGTAACGTGAGTACACCAACTCAGTAAGTAACAAGACCAAACTGCATGCTGAGAGGTAGTGACGAACCAAACCTCTATGTTCACAACAGAATCCTTTAAGCAACAATGTAGACATGCTTGTAGTATAATAAAAGCAGTTCAAGTAATATGATAAATGCAACTACGATAGTTCAAGATATGTATAACACAATTTCTAGTACATGCCAATGCGTCAACAGTATGAAATGCACAATGTGCTCCCACTCTCCAATACTCGTCCACTCAGTACTATATATAGCTCATATGGCTCAAGGAAGATCCATCCCAGAATGGCTCAAGGCATAATTAATATAACATGTTGCGGCGTGTAGCCCGATCCCACAATTGTCACTCAATATCAGGCTCTCGGCCTCACTCGGTAATCACTCTCGCTCACATGGGCTCACAATGCATGAACTAGCCCGAATCAATTATATAATGTGTAAAAAACAATTTTCGAGACTGAGACATGATATGATATGCAATGACAGGAGTGAGTATATAATGTCAATGAAACACATTTGATGAAAGCAATAGTTGACCACTCGGGTCTCAACAATGTCGGCGTGAAGCCTTAACATAATGTCTCACATGATTTCTAGCATTGTTTGCATTAAGACGACCGCTCGAGTCTCAACTGGATCAGCATAAAGCAATCTAGCATGATTTCCAACATGTTTACTTTAATCACATAAATATAAGCACAAATATCAACAAGAAAGAACCACTAAACGGTGCCATGGAATGAACTAGGTCACAAGTCTCATGGTGCACACCCGCACACCCGTCACTTGGCAGGTGTGTCACCAAATTCTAATCACATAACATGTAATTCGAGGTTTCAAACACTTAGAACCAAGTTTGGAAGCGTTACTTACCTCAATCAGGCCAAAACTCTACTCCGAAATTCCCTTGCCGCTCGAATCAGCCACAAGTCGCCCCGAATCTAACCAAAATCAGTATTATATCTTTATTATATGCTAAAGAAGCGAATCCCACATCAAAATTATCAAATTACATCACAAATCCCGAATTCGGCCAAACCTGACCCCCGGGGACACGTCTCTGATAAAAATCACAAAACTAGAATCTTTACACTCTCGCGAGTCCATACATACCAAATACATCAAAATTTGACGACAATTGGCTCCTCAAATTCTTAAATCAAAGTCTCAAATTTCCAAGAGCTAACCCCTCAAATTATACCCTTAATTCCCATAATTTCATGATTAAACAGAAGAAAAATCATCATAATCACAAGAATGAAGCCCAAGTAACTTACCCAATTGATAGACTTCGATTTCCTCTTACAATCACTGCTCAAAAGCTCCAACCCGTCCAAAAAATGGTGAAGAATGAGTGATAATCCGCGAAGGCTTCCTTTTATACTTTCTGCCCACCAATCACCGCACCTGCGTGTGATGACCCAAAAGGTCATTCCGTATAATTTTAGCTAAATCTGTGTTCCGAGGCCGTGAAAGCATCCTTTTATCTCACCTCCATGTGCGTACGCAGCCCAGGCGTGTAGCCGGGAAGCTGTTATATGGAAAATTGATAAAATGATGATTTTATAATAAATATTTAAATAAAGTTGAATTTGGTCAACATTTTTGGTAAATGGACCCAGACCCGGAGCGTCCGTAGGAAAATATGGGACTTGAGCGTATGCCCGGAATCAAATTCTGAGGTCCCAAGTCCGAGAAATGAATTTTTGAAGAAAATTATTTTCTAAAAAATATAAAGGTTTTTGAAAATGAGATTTGGTGTGAAACCTGTGATACCCGGCCTGTATTATGGTTCTGGAGCCCGGAACAGGTTTAATATGTCTTATATGTGTTATCTGTGAAATTTTGTGAGAAACGGACTTAGTTTGACGTGATTCGGATCGAAAATGGAAAATTTAGAAGTTTTGGAAGTTTAAAGGAATTTCATTGATTTTGAGGTTTAATTCGATGTTTATGATGTTATTTTGGTGATTTGATTACACGAGTAAGTCCATAGGATGTTTTTGAGGTTGTGTGTATATTTGGTTTTGAGCCCCGAGGGCTCGGGTAAGTTTCGAATAGGCGTCAGGGTGTTAAAACTTAGAAAAATCTAGTTTTTTTCTGTATCTGGTGTCCAGGTCTTTTGACCTTCACGATCGCGGTGCACTGGATGCTATCGCGATGAGAAAGTCTGGGAGGAGGTGGAATTACCCTACGTGAACGCAGGGCCTTGGACGCGAACGCGGAGCTTGGGGAAAAATCTCTACGCGAACACGGAAGGCCTCACGCGAACGCATAGGGTAAGGGGACCTGGGGGAGGGTAGAGCTGGGACCCTACGCGAACGCGTTCACAGGACCACGAACGCGTATGGTAAAGGGGGTACTGGGTGGTGTTAACACTTTGCGATCGCAGCCAAAAGCTCGCGATCACGTAGGTGCAATAATCAAACCTTCGCGAATGCGGTGTGGGACCCGCGAACGCGAAGAGCAATTTTGCCTAGCTATTTTAAATGCCCCAAAACAGAATTGTATACGGGATTTTCCACCATTTTCATAAAAATCTTTTTCTCCAAAGCTCTTAGGCAATTTTTGAAGCATTTCCTCACCATAACCTCTTGGGTAAGCGATCTTTGACTTGTTTCCTTCCATTTTTCTTAAACACCTACTAGGTTTTAAGCCTAAAAACATGGAAATTAAGGTAGAAAATTGGGGTTTTGGGTAGACTTAGGGATTTTTGTTTATTTGAGAATTTGACCTCGTTTTGGGGTCAGATTTCAAAACAAATTATATATCCGGGCTCGTGGGTGAATGGGTGATCGGGTTTTGGCTCGAACCTCATGTTTCGACCAAGCAGGCACGGGGTCGATTTTTGGAGTTTTGGAAAGAAAGTTGGGAATTCTATATTTATGCATTGGAATTGAATTGTTAAGCATTTATTGATATTATTGAGTAAATTATGTCTAGATACTATTGATTTGGAGTCGGGTTCGAAAGGAAAAGCGGTGCTAGAGGCTTGATTTGGATTCTTGGAGTTGAGGTAAGTGTTTGGCCTAACCTTAGCTTGAGGGAATAGGTGTTGAGTCTTATTTGCTACTTGTTATCCTATGTTCAACGTATAGGTGAGGTGACGAGTACCTATATGTTGTTGTCTAGCATGCCAGTGAGTCGGTTTTTGTGATATATGTGATTTTTCATTGATATTCACTGTGTTATGAAGTAAGTTTCACCTTTGAGATAATACAATTGATGGAAATTCTTGGTTGTGAATAATGTTGATAAACTGTTCGGGTGTGGATTATTTTGTTAAGCTATACCCGTGAGCGAGATTTGTTATAGTTGTGTCCCTTGTCGGGGTGGTATTATTTCGGTTGTTGTCCCCTTGCCGGGATGTTGTGACTTATGATTTATGTTGTTAATTTTCCTTGCCAAACTTTTGTTCTTGATATTGTTTGGGTTATGAAGAGTGTAAAGCACGAAGGGTGATGCCGTGCATTCATTTATTTATTGCTCTGTGAGGATGAGAGTGTAAAAGCACGAAGGGTGATGCAGTGCCATGATATGATAATTGAAAGAACGAAGGGTGATGTTGTGCCATGATATGATAATTTAAAGCACGAAGGATAATGCCGTGCCGTTTTACATATTTATTGTCTTGGTGAGGATGAGAGTAAAATCCCGAAGGGTGATGCTGTGCACTTGTTTTGGTGAGAACGAGAGTAAAGCACGAAGGGTGATGCCGTGCACTTGTTTGTTCCCTGTTGTTATTTTGATACTTAGACGGTTGCCTTGTTCTGTTATTCAAAAAAAAATTCCCCTTTGTACCTCAGTATGTTTTCACCGTATTTGTACTTAATTCTTTACTTCCTGCCGTTATTTCTGTTATATATTATTGAATTGCACAGGTGTTTATTATTTGTCATGTCCTAGCCTCGCCACTACTTCGCCGAGGTTAGGCTCGGCACTTACTCAGTACATGGGGTCGGTTGTACTGATGCTACACCTACACTTCTTTATGTGGTGTAGATTACAGCGTTGGACCAAGTGGACATTGAGCGAGGGAGTATCCTTCAGTCCACGGTGACACCGAGGTAGTCCTGCAGGCATTCGCAGGCCTTGGCGTCACCATCTATTTCTTTCCTTCTGTCTTATCTTGTATTTCTAGACAGTTACACTTGTTTATTTCACACTCATGTTTTTAGTAAATCTTAGACTGTCCGTGAAGTCGTGAAACCAGTTCTTGGGGTTTATGTACGGAATTTCATATTATTTATTATATTAAGTTGATAAATTCTTAGCTTCCGCATTCTTATTCATCTGTTCGCGCTTATTGTTTCTATTGTTAGATGTCATAAATAAAGAAAATAACAAATCTAACCAAAACATTGGCTTGTCTAGCGGGTTCAATGTTAGACGCCATCACGGCCTAAATATGGGTTTTCGAGTCGTGACAAGTTGGTATCAGAGCTCTAGGTTGCTTAGGTCTCACAATTCACTGACAAACTTGGTAGAGTCTGAGGGATCGGTACGGAGAGGTCTGTACTTATCCCCAGAGGCTGCAAAGTTAGGAATAACTTCACATTTCTTCTTCTCTGTCATGCAGTATGAATTCTAAATACTAATCGAGTTTCTACTCTATTCTCTCGCAGATGGAGAGAACGTGTGCTTCCTTATCTACCGATCAACAGCCCGATCCGCCCGTTGCAGCTCCTACTAGAGGCTAAGGCCGTTCTAGAGGCCGAGGTAGAGCCAGGGCTCAGCCCAGAGCAGCAGCCCCAGTAGAGGATCCTGAGGTAGAGGTTGCTGAGGAGATTCTTACTCGGACAGTTCTAGTCAGACCAGCTCAGGTCCTAGAGGGGTTCATTGCCACCCCGGTTCTTCGGGACACTCTGGTCCGCTTAGTGGGCCTTATGGAGAGTGTGGCTCAGGCTGGTCTTCTTCCTACTGCACCAGCCGTCTCTCAGGCTGGGGGAGGGACCCAGACTCCTGCTACCCGCACACCAAAGCAGTTAGCTTCTCAGTTCCAGACTCCAGCACCTCAGATAGCTAGAGCATCTCAGCCGGGTATTATGGCACAAACAGTAAAGGGAGCAACTATGTCTGCCGACGCTTTGTGGAGATTGGATCGGTTCACCAACCTATTTCCTTCTACATTTACTGGTGCACCATCAGAGGATCCCCAGGATTTCTTGGACAGTTGCTATGAGGTTCTTTGAAACATGGGCATCGTGGAGTCCAATAGAGTTGATTTTTCTACATTCCGTCTTTCGGGTACCGCCAAGACTTGGTGGAGTGACTACTGTTTGACCAGACCAGCTGGGTCTTCACCTTTGACTTGGGCTCAGTTCTCCGAGTTATTTTTGGGGAAGTTTCTTTCACTTACTCAGAGGGAGGATCTTCGGAGGCAGTTTGAGCGCCTCCAGCAGGGATTTATTACTGTTACACAGTATGAGACCAGGTTCATTACTCTAGCCCGGCATGCTATCATGATACTCCCCACTGATCGTGAGAGGGTGAGGAGGTTTATTTAGGGTCTAGCTCAGCTTATTAGACTTCAGATGGCCAGGGAGACAGGTACTGATATCTCATTTCAGGATGCGGCCGATGTGGCCAGGCGTATTGAGATGGTCTTATCACCGGGCAGTGGTCAGGGGTCTAACAAGAGACCTCGTTATTTTGGCCGATTCAGTGGTGCCTCATCTGGAGGCAGAGATTCTTTTGGCAGAATTAATCCTCCTAAACAATCCAGTCAGCACTCCAGGTATCCCGTAGTGCGCCACCAGCTCCTATCAGTGCACCGCCACTTCAGAGCTTTCAGGGTTGTTATTTTGGTCGACAAGGATAGTTTCAGGGCGAGAAATCTCAGCAGCAGAGGGCTTGTTACTCGTGTGGTGATCCAGGGCACATGCTAGGTATTGTCCCCGAGCTTCTGCTAGTTCTCAGCATCCGGGTTCCCATGCTATGCTTCCTGCACCAGGTGCACCCCCACCCCCTCAGCCAGCTAGGGGAGGAGGTCGAGGTGCTAGAGGTGGAGGCCAGTCAGTTAGAGGTGGAGGACATGCTATGAGAGGTAGAGGTCAGCCCGTAGTAGGTCGACCCAGAGATGTTCAGGTTGGAGGGGCTCCTCCCCAATGCTATGCTATTTCTGCCAGGCCTGAGGCTGAGGCCTCTAATGTAGTCATTAAATGTATGGTTTCAGTTTACAACAGAGATGCTTCAGTTTTATTTGATCCGGGTTATACATTCTCCTATGTAACTTCATATTTTGCCCCTTATCTGAGCATGCCCCGTGATTCCCTAAGTACTTCTGTATATGTGTTTACCCCGGTAGGTGATTCTATTATGGTATATCGAGTCTACCGTTCATTCTTAGCGGTTATTGGTGGTCTGATCTGGAGACTCATGTAGATCTCTTGCTTCTTGATATGGTTGATTTCGATGTCATTTTGAGGATGGATTGGTTATCTCCCTACTATGATATTCTGGATTGTCATTCCAAGACAATGACCTTGGCCTTACCGGGAGTACCTCGATTGGCGTGGAGAGGGACTCCTAGTCATTCTTCCTGTAGAGTTATTTCATATATGAAGGCTCGGCGTATGGTCGAGAAGTGTTGTTTGGCCTATTTGGTCTATGTTCGTGATTCTAGTGCCGCGGTTCCTTCTATAAAGTCTGTGCCCGTGGTTTGTGAGTTTCCAGAGGTATTCCCTGCTGACCTGCCGGGTATGCCACCCGACAGGTATATTGACTTTTGCATTGAGTTGGCTCCGGGCACTCAGCCCATTTCTACCCGCCATATCGTATAGCCCCGCAGAGCTAAAGGAGTTGAAGTATCAGCTGCAGGAATTGCTTGATAAAGGCTTCATTAGGCCTAGCATTTCCCCTTGGGGTGACCCAATGTTGTTTTTTAAGAAGAAAGATGGCTCAATGAGGATGTGTATTGACTACCGGCAATTGAACAAGGTTACTATCAAGAATAAGTATCCTTTGTCGAGGATTGATTATTTATTTGACCAGCTTCAGGGTGCTACAGTGTTTTCCAAGATAGACTTGAGATCTGGGTACCGTCAGCTGCGGATTAGGGCGTCTGATGTCCCTAAGACAACCTTTCGCACTCAGTATGGGCATTATGAGTTCTTGGTGATGTCATTTGGGTTGACAAATTCCCCCGCCGCTTTTACGGAGTTGATGAATCGAGTGTTCAGGACCTATTTGGACTCATTCGTGATTGTCTTCATTGATGATATCTTGATTTACTCCTGTAGCTGAGAAGAGCATGAGCAGCACCTTCGAGTCGTCCTCCAGACTCTGAAGGATCGTCAGTTGTATGTCAAATTTTCCAAGTGTGAGTTCTGGTTGAGTTCGATTGCATTTCTAGGTCATGTAGTATCATCAGAGGGTATTCGGGTGGATCCCAAGAAGAGTTCAGTAGTCAGAGATTGGCCTAGGCCCATTTCAGCTAAGAGATTTGAATTTTCTTGGGCTTAGCAGGTTATTATCGCCGGTTTGTGGAGGGATTTTCATCTATTGCAGCCACAATGACCAAGTTGACTCAAAAGCGTGCCCCGTTCAGGTGGTCAGATGAGTGTGAGGTGAGCTTTCAGAAGCTCAAGATACCCTTGACCACGGCACCGGTGTTAGTTTTTCCCTCAGGTTCAGGACCTTATACAATGTATTATGATGCTTCACGGGTTGGACTTGGTGTAGTGTTAATGCAGGATGGAAAGGTTATAGCATATGCTTCTCGTCAGTTGAAGGTTCATGAGAAGAACAATCCAGTTCACGATTTGGAATTAGCAGCTATTGTTCATGCATTGAAGATCTGGAGGCATTATCTATAGGGTGTGTCATGTGATGTGTTCACAGATCATAAAAGTTTGCAGTACTTGTTCAAGCAGAAAGAGTTGAATATGAGGCAGAGGTGATGGTTAGAGCTATTGAAGGATTATGACATTACCATCTTATATCATCCGGGGAAGGCCAATGTGGTGGTCGGTTCTTTGAGTCAGAAGTCAGCCATCATGGGTAGTATTGCTTATATGCCGGTCGGGGAGCGACCGCTTGCTTTAGATGTTCAGGCTTTGGCCAATCGGTTCATGAGATTGGAGGTTTCTGAGAGTGGTTTTGGCCCATACTGTGGCTCGTTCTTCATTGTATGATCGTATTCAGGCCAGGTAGTATGATGATCGTCATTTATGTGTTCTTAGAGATACGGTCCGGCACGGAGGTGCCAAGAAGGTCACAGTGGATGATTTGGGAATCTTGAGGATGCATGGCCGTATTTGTGTGCCTGATGTTGATGGCATTCGTGAGTTGATATTGCAGGAGGCCCATAGTTCCCGGTATTCCATTCATCCGGGAACGGCAAAGATGTACCAGGACTTGCGACAACATTATTGGTGGCGGAGGATAAAGAAGGATATTGTAGCATATGTAGCTCGGTGCTTGATCTGTCAGCAGGTTAAGTACGAGCACTAGAGACCTGGTCATTTGATGCAGCAGATTGAGCTTCCCGGGTGGAAGTGGGAGCGTATTACCATGGATTCGTAGTTGGGCTCCCATGGACTCAGAGGATGTTAGATCAGGTGTGGGTCATTGTGGAAAGGCTGACCAAGTCAGCACACTTCATTCCTATATCAGTTTCGTATTCGACGGAGAAGTTGGCAAAAATCTACATGAGGGAGATTTTTCGATTGCATGGTGCGCTCGTGTCCATTATTTCCGACCGAGGTACTCAACTTACCTCCCATTTCTGGAGGGTATTCTAGTGTGAGTTGGGCACGCGGGTTCATTTGAGCACAGCCTTTCATCCTCAGACGGATGGACAGTCTGAGCGGACTATTCAGATTTTGGATGATATGTTACAGGCATGTGTCATTGACTTTGGAGCTTCATGGGACCAGTTTTTTCCTTTAGCTGAGTTTGCCTACCATAACAACTATCAGTCGAGCATTCAGATGGCTCCTTATGAGGCGTTGTATGACAGGCGGTATCGGTCGCCATTCGGGTGGTTCGAGCCGTGAAAGTCTAGATTGTTGGGTTCAGAGTTAGTCCAGGATGCCTTGGATAAAGTGAAGATTATTCAAGATAGACTTCGTACAGCCCAGTCCAGACAGAAGAGTTATGCGGATCATAGAGTTTGTGACTTGGCATTCATGATAGGAGACCGGGTATTTCTTCGAGTATCGCCCATGAAGGGCGTGATGAGGTTTGAGAAGAAGGGCAAGTTGAGCTCTAGGTACATTGGTCCATTTGAGATTCTGGATAAGGTAGGAGAGGTGGCTTACAGACTTGCTTTGCCACCTAGTTAATCAGCCGTGCAACTGGTGTTTCACGTATATGTGCTTCGGAGGTATATCGCCGATTCATCTTATGTACTTGACTTCAGCGATGTCTAGTTGGACAAGGATTTGTCTTATGAGGAGGAGCCGGTAGCCATATTAGTTCGACAGGTTCGTCAATTGAGATCGAAAATTTATCCTTCGGTCCGTGTTCAGTGGAGAGGTCAGCCTGTTGAGGCAACTACCTGGGAGTCTGAGTCCGATATGCGGAGCTGATATCCCCATCTTTTCCCCGATTCAGGTGCCATTCTATGTCCGTTCGAGGACGAACGTTTGTTTTAGAGGTGGAGATTGTGATGACCCAAAAGGTCATCTAGTGTAATTTTAGCAAAATCTGTGTTCCGAGGCCGTGAAAGCCTCCTTTTATATCACCTAGATATGCGTGTGCAGCGCAGGCGTGTAGCCGGGAAGCCGTTATGTAGAAAATATGGGACTTTGGCGTACGCCCGGAATCGAATTCCGAGGTCCCAAGTCCGAGAAATGAATTTTTGAATCTAATTATTTTTTGAAAAATATAAAGATTTTTGAAAATCAAATTTGGTGTGAAACCTGTGATATCGGGCCCGTATTATAGTTCCGGAGCCCGAAACAGGTTCAATATGTCTTATATGTGTTATCTATAAAATTTTGTGGGAAATGAACTTAGTTTGACGTGATTCAGATCGAAAATGGAAAATTTAGAAGTTTAAAGGAATTTCATTGATTTTGAGGTTTAATTCGATGTTTATGATGTTATTTTGGTGATTCGATTACACGAATAAGTCCGTAGGATATTTTTGAGGTTGTGTGTATATTTGGTTTTGAGCCACGAGGGCTCGGGTATGTTTCAGATAGGCATCGGGGTGTTAAAACTTAGAAAAATTTGTTTTTTTATGTATCTGGTGTCTAGGTCTTTTGGCCTTCGCGATCGCGGTGCACTGCATGCGATCGTGATGAGCAAGTCTGGGAGGAGGTGAAATTACACTATGCGAACGTAGGGCCTTGGACGCGAACGCGGAGCTTGGGAAAAAGCTCTTCGCGAACGCATAGGGTTAGGGGACCTGGGGGAGGGTAGAGCTGGGAGCCTACGCGAACGCGTTCACAGGATCGCGAACACATAGGGTAGAGGGGTTCTTGGTGGTGTTAACACTTCACGATCGCAGCCAAAAGCTCGCGATCGCATAGGTTCAATAATCAAACCTTCGCGAACGCGGCGTGGGACCTGCAAACACGAAGAGCAATTTTGCCTAGCTATTTTAAATGCCCCAAAACAGAATTGTATACCGGATTTTCCACCATTTTCATAAAACTCTTATTTTCCAAAGCTCTTATGCGATTTTTGAAGCATTTCCTCACCATAACCTCTTGTGTAAGTGATCTTTGACTTGTTTCCTTCCATTTTTCTTAAACACCTACTAGATTTTAGGCCTAAAACATGGAAATTAAGGTAGAAAATTGGGATTTTGGGTAGAGTTAGGGCTTTTTGATTATTTGAGAATTTGACCTCGTTTTGGGGTCAGATTTCAAAATAAATTATATATCCGGGCTCGTGGGTGAATGGGTCGGATTTAGGCCCGAACCTCGTGATTGGACCAAGCGGGCTCGGGGTCGATTTTTGGAATTTTTGAAAGAAAGTTAGGAATTCTATATTTAAGCATTGGAATTGAATTGTTAGGCATTTATTGATGTTATTGAGTCAATTATGTCTAGATACTCTTAATTTAGAGTCGGGTTCGAAAGGAAAAATGGTACTAGAGGCTTGATTTGGATTCTTGGAGTCGAGGTAAGTGTTTGGCCTAATCTTAGCTTGAGGGAGTAGGTGTTGAGTCTTATTTGCTACTTTTTATCCCATGTTCAACGTATAGATGAGGTGACGAGGACCTATATGTTGTTGTCTAGCATGCCCGTGAGTCGATTTTTGTGATATATGTAATTTTTCATCGATATTCACTGTGTTATGAAGTAAGTTTCACTTTTGAGGTTATAAAATTGATGGAAATTCTTGGTTTTGAATACTGTTGATAAATTGTTTGGGTGTGGATTATTTTGTTAAGTTATACCCGTGAGAAAGATTGGTTATAGCTGTGTCACTTGCCGGGGAGGTATTATTTTGGTTGTTGTCCCCTTGCCGGGATGTCGTGACTTATGATTTATGTTGTTCATTTTCATTGCCAAACTATTGTTCTTGATATTGTTTGGGTGAGGAATGGTGTAACGCACGAAGGGTGATGCCGTGCATTCAATTTATTTATTGCTCTGTGAGGATGAGAGTGTAAAAGCACGAAGGGTGATGTCGTGCCATGATATGATAGTTGAAAGCACAAAGGGTGATGCCGTGCCATGATATGATAATTCAAAGAACGAAGGATAATGTCGTGCCATTTTACTTATTTATTGTCTTGGTGAGGATGAGAGTAAAAGCACAAAGGGTGATGTCGTGCACTTGTTTTGGTGAGAACGAGAGTAAAGCACGAAGGGTGATGCTGTGACACTGCATTGTTAGATGTCACTGCGGAACATTTCTCGCACCTGCGGTTCCAGGTACGCACCTGCGGTCCCAGGTGCGCACCTGCGGTCCCAGGTGCACACCTGCGACAATGACTCAAATCCCGACTTCCGCATCTGCGGCCCTCATCTCGCACATGCGGGCTCGCAGGTGGGACCAAAATATCGCATATGCGCTCCCAGGCCAGCCTTCCTTTTTCCACATCTGCGCATGGCCCCACCGCACCTGCGAGCATCGCACCTGGGGCTCCCCATCTGCAGGTGCGGCCCCACCAGTAAACTGGCACCAACAGCAGCTTTGCTGCACTTTCAGACTACATACCTCCGTTAACCATACGAAATCAATCCCGAGCCCCTCGGGGCCTCAACTAATTATAGCAACACACCACATATCATCCCATTGAATTCAAGCCTAAGGAATTCTATACTTTCGAAATTCGCCAACGATACCGAAACTAACCAAACCACGTCCGAATGACCTGAAATTTTGCACACACATCCCAAATGATACTACGAAGTTGATCCAACTTACGGAATTCCATTCCAACCCCGATAGCTAATTTTTCACCGCCGACCGTAAATCGCCAAAAATCCTATTTCGCCAATTCAAGCCTACTTCTACCACAGACCTCCGAATAACATTTCGAACACACTCCAAAGGCCCAAATCATCTAACGAAGCTACCTGAATCATAAATACCACATTCCGAGATCATATACCTATAAGTCAACTTCCGGTTGACTTTTTCACTAAATAACCAAACTTAAGAGACTAAGTGTCTCATTTCTCTCCACAATCACTCCGAACCCGAGCCACCTGACCTAACACACCATAAATGATCTAAACAACACAAAATGAAGTAGGAATGGGGGAAAATAGGGCTAATCTCTCGAAACGATCGGCGGGTCGTTACAGCCCCTATGAAGACATAGGTCATAGAGTGACAAAACTAGTGTTTTAGATCATTTTTCTGTTTTTTTTTAATTAAAGATAATTTTTATCAATTTGCGTAGTGAAATTCATGAAAATATGAATATGTTTTTTTTGTTCCAGGTCTTATCTGCATCTTTTGCTACGATTTACAAAATTCTGACTATATCCAAATGAACCTATGTTTAAGCAAAAATTTGTATAGAATGACAAATTCAAGTTAATAAGCTGCGATTTTTTTTGTTTACGGATACTGTAACAAAAAATTAATAACTTATATTATGTTCACTAATAGTGTAAGGACTTTTTACACTGTTGATGCACATGGCTTAGACTTGATATGAAAAGTTAATTGTTGTTACAAGTCAACGAACCTAAAATAATAATAATGCCTCAGTCCCAAGTAAATTGGAATAAATTATCACGAATCTGGTTACTTCATTTAAACTTATCTGCTCAGGAAAATATTTATAAAACAAAAGTAATAACAAATATAAAAATAAAAAATAGTAGAAGTTCTTTATATTTACTAATTTCTATTTCAGCCATACGATTCTTATTTTATGTGCAATATTTTCTTCTATCGTACCATACTCTTGGAACAACAAGTCTAAGAATATTTTTTTTATTTTTGTGGCGAAATTTATGAAGATACCAATATTTTCTTTTAGTCCAATTCTTATGTGCTTCTTTTGCTACGGCATGCAATTATTTTTTTTTGGTTTCTCACCCGGTGTTCGGTTCCTACAGTGGAGCCCGACTAAATTCGTCGCGCCGGAAAGTCCCACATTAGGGGATAAAGTGCTCCGTGATAAAAGCGACTTCATACCCAAAGACTACACTCATATGTTTATGAATGTAAGGACCCGGTCTGTCGTTACGTAAAAACCTGCATTTTTAATTACTGTTATTGACTTTTTATAGATTGGTTATTATATTATTGACGTGTTAGAGTTGATAGGCTTGAAATCAGAATGGTTATATGAGAATTCAGTCACTTAGTCCTTAAGAATAGCCTTAAAATGAGAAAAAGTCAACTAAGAGTTGACTTATTGGGAAACGACCTCGGAATGCAGATTTTATGGGTCGGATAGCTTCGTTAGGTGATTTGGGACTTGGGAGTGTGTTCGAAATATTTTTGTGATGTCTGGTGTAGAATTAGGCTTGAATTGGCGAAAGTTAGTTTTTGGCGATTTCCGGACGGTAGTGGAAAATAGGCTATCGGGGTCGGAATGGAATTCCGATAGTTGGAACAGGTTTGTAGTGCCATTTTGGATGTGTCTGCAAAATTTCAGGTTAATCGGAGTTGTTTTGGGTAGTTTCGGCATTGTTGGAGGATTTTAGAAATTTCAAAGTTCTTACGCTTGAATCCAATGTAAATTTGGTGTTTTGATGTTAGTTTTGGTGTTTTAAAAGTGCAACTAAGTTTGAATGATGTTATGGGATGTGTTGGTAACTTTGGTTGGGGTCCCGAGGGGCTCGAGATTGATATCATGTGGTTAACAGGCATTTTTGGCCTTAGGAATCTGCTGAACAATCTGGTGTTCTGTTGCTGGTGTCCTTGTACGCGATCGCAGGGATACATTCGCGATCGCGTAGTGCAAGTTGAGAGGGGAAGAATTTTATTCTCTGCGATTGCATAGGTTGAGCAGGTTGAGCAGTGCGATTGCATGGGGCGTGTTGCGATCGCGTAGGGATAAGGTAGGCGCTTGGGGGCGAGGTCGATTGGTCTTCGCGGTCGCATGAGGGGAGTTGTGATCGCGTGGGGTTGAAGAGTGGTGCTACGCGATCGCGAGTGGGTGTCCGCGAGCACGGTGAAGAAATCACTGGGCATAATTAATTAAACCCTTCCGCAACTTAACCCTTATTTTACACCATTCTTGTACGGGAAAAAGCTTTAGGGACGAATTTTGAAGAGGGGAATCCTTGTTCTTCATAGAGGTAAGTATTTTGATTATTAAAACTAGATCATGGATGATTATAGAACATAAAACCAGTGTAAATTCATGGAAAATCAGTAGAAAAATTGGATTTTTGGGCTTGAGATTTTGAGACCTTTAAGGGTCGATTTGAGGGGTCAAACGAACTCCAATTTTTGTGTTCTTTATATGTATGGACTCGTGAGATAACGAAGAACAGTTTGGTATAAATTTCTGAATTTCGGGATGTGAGCCCGAGGGTCGGGTTTTGACCAAATTCGAATTTTTTGAGCTAAATTTGATATTTTTTTATTGGAATTTATTCCTTAAGAATAAATTGATGATAAAAATCTGAACTTGGTAGATTTGGAGCACTCGGAGGCTGAATTTAGAGGCAAGGGCATTGCGGAGTAGTGTATTAGCCGATTTTGAGGTAAGTAACGCTTCCAAACTTGGAACTGAGGGTTCGAAACCCCAAACTATTTGATATTTGTTGTTAATTAAGGTGACGCACTTGCCAAGTGACGGGCATGCGAGAGTATACCGATTATTTGTAGCCTGGCTCATCCCATGGCACTGTCTACTGGTTATCTCAGATTGATATTGTACTATGAAGGTGGTAATTACCTTGAACAAAATAGAAATCATGCCAACTATAATTGTTAAGGCTTCACGCCGATGTGTTTAGACCGAAATGGTCGATTATTGCTGTCTCTATCTGTGATTATTGCTTTCATGTACTCAGTCCTGTTATAGTATATGTTTCATGCCTTGGTCTCGTAAGTTGCTAGTTTATTCTATATTATCACTGGTTTGGGTCGCATTGCATATGTTAGAGCAATTTAAGTGAGACGGGAAGGTACTGACTGAGTGAGGCCTGGAGCCTGGTTTTGAGACAGTTATGAGGTCGGACTGCACACCGCAACGATCCTAAAACCATGCCTTCGTTGGCTTGATATAGCGCTTGGGCTGGAAGGAGCCCCTCCGAGTCTATACACCCCCAGTGAGCGCACAGATATTCCGGAGATGGATTTCTCCGTGGTTATTATGTTCCGAAGATGGATTTCTCCGTGGAGGCTGGATCAGCCTTTTTCCTCAGTACTTAGTGACTGTGTCACTTGTGTTTATGTAATATCCGTGATGGACCTCCCTGGGCTTGAAGGCCATATTCTAGTACTGAGTGGATCACCTTATGAGAGCTTGATTAATGAGTACACATCATTCAAGGTTCTATATTCATTCATGCTAGTGTGCAGAGTTACAGACATATCTTGATACATCATGTTTATTTCCTGATATTGTCATGTCCAATTTATATACTGTTGTTTAAATTATCGGAGGTCTAGTCCGTCACTACCTCTAACCTACTCACGTTACCCCCTGCACCTTGTGTGCAGATACAGGTACAATGTGTCACACCTCCTTTTTCCCGAGGGGATAGGGATAAGGGAGTTCTTCCAATTAAAGTGACATAATCGAAATGGGATTATTTTATTTAAGTTTCAGAGTCGCCACCCGAATTTTTTTACGGTGTTCCGAGACACCATTTATTTTTATTATCTCAAATCGAGGAAATTTTGACTCCATTTAAAAAGTCTGCGAAGCAGAAGACCGGTAAGGAATTCTGTTAACTCAGGAAAAGGTGTTAGGAACTCCCGAATTCTGTGGTTCTAGCACAGTCGCTTTAATCATGCCTTGCTTAATTAAATTGTTTAGTTACATGTTTTAGAACCTATGTGTGTGGCATTTTTTGCCACTTTTAAATTACTTGATTATTCGTGTTTATTTGATTATATTGAAACGAGTCACGCGTACGTGTACCCATTTTGTTCGGGTGTCAAAATCATGTCACGCGTACGTGCACACAATCCATGACACTTAATTAGTTGCTAAGATTGTTTGGCCAAAGTCGCGCGGACGTGTACTTTTATTTATTCGTAAATCATAATTATANTAACACGATGAACCTGGTTCATCCCTACTAGTTCATCTAACTGACAAGGTATGTGCTCATCTCCATACAATTATTGAATTAATTACAGTCACACATGAGCAGGACTCAATCTATATTTGGTTCATTTCAAATTCTTTGTACTTATCCCTAAATGAACTCGTTCCAAGAAGTCCCATCGGTGCTCAATTAGCCTAGAGTTAGGGAATTCTTAACTGTCTAATCAATGACACTCCTACATCTATTAGACTCCCACTTGAGTAAATGTTCTGCCCGTTGTATAATTAATAGCCACATCTTATAAAAGGGAAATCATTACTTCCCCTCTTCATAACATAATAAGTCGAACCAAGTTCATTATTCTTCTAACCAAAACTGATCGTCTCTTTACTTCCAAAATTCTTAACAATACCTTCACCACCCCCTGTTTCATCTTCCTACACAAACACTGATCATGGGGGCGAAAGTCCTAATTCTCCTTCAGTTTACACTTCACATTCACCACACAGATCTTCATCTCTCCAAAACCCTCCAGTTCTTGAACCCACTGCTGAACCCACACCTAACCCTACTCCATCCCCGGGGGCACAAAGAGTAAAAGTTTTGTCCAGAAAATCAGTTGCTTCTGGCTCTCGTGCAAGATTCTTGGAGGAAATTCTTAAAGCCAGCGAGGTTCATATGTCTGAATATTTAAGTGAATCCTTCAAATCTGCTAATGAGGATGAAGCACCAGGTTCATCTAGTTCTGAGCAAGGTAATCTTGAAGTTGAATCTGAAACTGCTACTACTGAAAACAAGTTTGTGTTGGCTGGGTTAGTTGTTGATGTAGAAGTATCAGATAGGCAAAGAAAACTGGGAAAAAATCTTGAGAGAGAGGGAGAAGGAGGTTTTGTAAGGGGATCTGGGGAGGACGGTTGCACGTTGGCTATTTGTGGCCCCACTCCTGTGATTAATGAAGAAGGAGTCACAGATTTAGGGGGAAGTATTGCTGGGGAAGCAGCAGCAGGTTTAGAGAACCTACAAAAATCAACAGATGAATTTGGAGGAGACATTAGCTGAGATGGTGAGGAAGCTGGGGGAGTCCTACAATCCCAAGAGGAAAAGAACTTCAGAAACAAAGAAGGCTACTACCCCAAAGAAAAGAAAAGTTTCAATATCTACTGATGTTTCTGCCACAAAGGTTCATGCTGCAAGAAGTTCTGTTCGACAAGGAGAAGAAGAGTTAGAAAGGGCTCTGAGAGAGAGCAAGAAAAAGAAGCTGCCAAGGGAAAGGCAAAGTTAGGAGAGCCTATTGAGGCTATTAATGTTGATGATAAGACAAAGGACTTGGTCCATCATGAGGAGCAGCCGACTCCAGTTGTGGTTGAGACACCCAAGCCCAAGAAGGCTAATGCTTCTTCAAAGAAGTCAGCTTATGTGTCTGCCACACCCTCAAGCACTACTAAAAGGACCAGGTCCAAGGCCAAGAAAGTTAAAGTTGTTGAAGAAGAAAGTGAATGGAGTGGAGGAGAAAAGGAAATATCTGGTGAACAATCTGACAAACTCATCATGTTTGGCAAGCATACTATTCTTAAAGGAAAGCTGGTGAGAGATCTGGAAGAATCAGGAATGATCTTTTTGTTGAATGCACTAGATGTGCAGGGATGGAAGGACTTGGTCCTTCACCTGGAAGGAAGGCTGGCAAGGAATGAACTGGTGGAGTTTATGGCAAATGCAAGTGTGAAGGATGGCAGGGTAACCTCCACAGTCAAGGGGATTCAGATCATATTTGATGCAAAGGAGCTGGGAGAGATTCTGAATATCCCTACTGAGGCTATAATGATTACACTAGGCAAAAGATGGCCCAGTCTCGATGGAATGGCCTCAGCTCTCAACATCACCAGATTCTTTTGCGAAAATGAGAAGGAACTTGAGCCAAGGATAGTGTTCAAAAGTGAAATGAAGCCCCAGAACAAGCTACTCTTCGAATTTGTGATCAAGTTTCTGCTGCCAAGGCAAGAGCGTAGGCACATCGCCAGTTACATGGACTTAACACTTATGGAGTGCCTGTACATTGGAAAGCAGATTAATTGTCCCGCTTTCATCATCCAGGTCTTGGACAGAGTTGTAAATGGAAACAAAGCACACACCATTCCTTATGGCTTTATTCAGACAGTTGTGCTTGCCCACTTTGAGGTTCCTACGAAGAAAGTTGAGATGGCTACTGCTAAGGATTATTTTGGAAAGAACACTTTGCTGACATGTGATTATATTTTCAATGTTCCTGAGGATGAACCTGGTTCATCTAGGAAGCAGCCAATTAATAGCAAAGTCAGGTCATTGGTGCAGAAAGGAGAGATAAAGGATATGGAGATCCTTCGATTGAATTCTCGCCTTCATGAGGTTGAAGCTGAGCGCGATGCTCTTAGATTTGAACTAGCCAAGGAGAAGGAGAAAAATGAAGGTGTTCTTCAACAAACGCTTTCTCTCCTTCAAGTAAAGACCCCAACCTCATCTTCCCCTTCCCAACCTTAGGAATTCCAGAGCTACCAAAACCCCTCTTTGCCCAGTTGTTCTGTTTCTGTTTTTGTTATTTCTGCTCAAGGTAGTGATTACTTTAGTTCTTTTCGTATGGTGCTTGAATTGCGTACTAATCAATGAATTCTGTTGTTTTTGTTATTGACTTGTCTCAGTTTCTTAGATAGCTTACATTTATTGGTTTCTTTTGATGATTAATCATGTTCGGACCTGCAGTTTCCTCAATGGCCATGAGTAATTGTTAACAACTCTGGTAAGTTTATCATTTTGCAAATTTTCGATGATGCCAAAATGGGGAAGATATGTGCTTTTTCAAAATTTAAAAAGTTGTGATATTTATAACCTAATGAACCTAGTCTCTCCATGATAAATGCTTAAAACCGTACAAAGTGTTTGAAGTTTATACAGGATTGAGCATAGAGTTTGTCATCAACAAAAAAGGGGAATTTATTGACCCAAGTCACAGCATGGTTTTGAAGATTGACAAATGCCTACCCAGTTGAACCAGGTCCATCAGGGCAAACTTCTCGAATGAACCAATTGGCGTAAGAACCGTACCTGCACAAGAGATAAACGTGATGTGTGAATTATCCATGAACTAAGAGGTGGTCTCTTAATGCGAAAAGGTTGCCAATGGATAAGGGGCTAGAGTTCGAGTTCAGGAAGGACAGAAATAAAGAAAGGAAGTTGAGATAAACACAAACTCTTCCACCAAGGAAGAGTTGCATTAGAACTAAACAAGAACATCTTAACTTCTAGCGCTATATAATGTTGAAGTATTCCTACTGAAGAAACATTCGCACAAAGATAGAATTGAAGCAAGAACTGAAGGCAAAATTACCAGAGAAATTTTGCAAGCAGAATCCTTGTGCGATACAAAGGCTACTGACCAGCTAGAGGAACCAGTTCCATCTGTTCTTCTGAGTCTAGTTGGTTGAATTAGGTGACTTAATATTGTATCTTTCAGCTTTATTAGAAGCAATTTTAATAGTTACACACTGTTCAAGTTAGAGTTAACTTGAAGCTTTTCGCAGTTAGCTAGAGGATAGTTTGCTACAAAGGGATTAGAGTTAGTCCTTAGGTTTATAAAAGAGTTTATTTTGTAAATGTTGTTTGGCTCAGAGTTGTAGTGAAGAGTTTGAGAAAATCCTGCTGAGGAGTAGGTCGGGGTTTTTTCACCTTTTGAGCCCGGTGTATTCCACGTAAAAATCTCTGTGTTTTTACTTTACTGTGTTTATTATTCCGCACTAGTATAAGTTGGAACACCAAGAAGAACCAGGTTCTTCTATTGAGACAGCACTCAAAAAATTGGACACCACACAAATTCCCCCCCTCTCTTGTGTGCTATTGAAGTATAAAACATCATAAAGTCCATGTAATTGGTATCAAAAGTGCCAAAATTCTACGGCACATCACAACTCTACCAGAACAGAATGTCTAGAGCTTTCAACAAAATGGTCAGACCAAGGAAATTCACACCGAGGCAGTTGGTGCTAAAGCAAACCTTCCCATATCAGGATGAATCCAAGGGGAAGATCTCACCCAAATGGCAAGGCCCTTACATGGTTCATCGAGTGCTAACTGGAGGAGCACCCATACTTGCAGAAATGGACGGAGAGAATTGGGCAAAACCTATCAACTCAGACTCAATCAAGAGATATTATGTTTAGGATTGTTTACATTTCTTCACCTGATGTAATTGAACTACGCTTGACCTGATTCCCGTTTAAGAGGGGATACATAGGCAGCCCTGTGGGTTCGATAACATCTTAATAAAATCATCATTTTTCCATTATTAGAGATTGGGGAAAGATCGCAAGTTCAGCCGACTTCGTCATATCACTACTACAAAAAAGGCCTTTGTCGGCAATTATTTAGCGGAAATAAGGAAATGGATGCTAATAAATTCTTTAAGCTTAAATATTAGCGGCATATGACCATAAGCCAGTAAAAGGTATCCTTTTACCGGTAATAAAAAATCAAATTACTGCAAAGAGCTTCAAAACGATTATCTCGGGAGTTGTCCTATGAAAATCTTGTCTAATTTGTTGAAACCAGACATGTACATCAAATCATAACCAAAACAAATTCACAAAACAATGCGCTATAGTTCAAATAGGAAGAAATTAAGTAGTAAGTCAAGTTGGCAAGAAAGATACGTGAAAAACGATTAAGTCTACCGGATGGTATAGTTGGGAAAATTGTAGTTTCTCACATATTTTGGACATCACTCCATGGAAGAATATGTTAAAACTCAAGTACAAATGAAATGAAAACAAGATCCTTCAACAAATGTGACAGTGTCAACACAAAAATAGAATCTCTGAAAGGCTTTCTAACTATAATAACTAACAACCAAGGAAAATCCAAGGATCAACAGGTTACTAAAATAACTTCTAAACCTACTGCTGCTAACAGGAAAGGGCAGGAACTTGGCAAGGGAGATGGTGTTACTGGAACTCTTGTTTAGGCCATCTGTCTACATGGCTGCACCATATATGAACAAATCAAGCTTGGAATCAAGGTTTGAAAGGGAGAAACTGGATCTGGACAGCCTTTCCTTGGCCCTCACACATAGTAACGAAATGTTGAAGATCCAATACTTGAATGTGTTGGATATCTAAGTACAAACAACATGCATTTCATCCACAACAAGTGCATCACAAGATTTCAAATGCAAGAGATGGCTGCCCAGAATTTTGAGCCTGTAAATGTCACGAGGTACTGGACTTTGGAGCCAAAAGATGGGTACTAGACTTTGGAGCTAAAAATAAAAATAAAAACCTATCAAAAAAGAAAAAACTTAAATAACACATAACATTGTTCATGCTGCATACATCGTTTCATACAGAACACGAATCCCGTATACAAGAACATTAACCTCGACAACTATATGAGTTTCTTTCCCAAAAATTGGTTTATACATAGGAGAAATTTAGATATAAGAGATAAGCGGCCAAAACAAACTTCCTAAATCAGAATTCTATATATCCAAATAATACCATGACTTTTACCAGATTAATGCACACAGAATCTATTGTAAATCAATCGACAAGAATCAATCCAAAATCTACTGTAAATCAATTGCAAGCGACTGATTTAACAGGGGGAAAAGAGAAGTTAACAGGGGAAGAAGATGGAGGGGCACTACGACAGGCTGTTGACACAACATCGAGTTAGGAACTGATTTACTGTAAATCAATCGACCAGCATCAAATCTACTGAAAATCGATTAGAAGAAGAGAATTTAATTCCCTATAAATTGATTCTACTGTAAATCGATTGTAAATCGAAGAGAAGAGAATTTACCTGGGAAAAAGATGGTTGTCGTTCACACACTCGCACCACCGTTGACACACTATAAATCTCACTGCCATTGACGCATCGGCGAGTTAGGTTTTTTCGGCAGCAAAGTTGATTCAAGAGGGAAATCGATTTTACTGTAAATCGAAGAGAAGAGAATTTATATGGATTAAAGATGGGATGCCGTTGACGCACTCGCACTGCTATTGACACACTGTAAATTGTACTGTCGTTGACGCAGCAGCGAGTTAGGATTCAATGTTTTATTGTTTTTCGTTCAACTAGGGAGTGAGTTAGGTTTTTCATTCTATTGTTTTCTAATTGGTGAGGGAAACGATAAAAGGTCTCCAAAAAAAATTGGAGGGAAATATTTCTCTTTTTGTGCGGAGGGATAGTTAAAATAATAAAAGATTAATTTCAATTAGTAATTTTTAGTGGCTATTATTTTTAATATGTGATGAAGTGACAGTAAATCGGCTTATATAACGTGTGTTCTGGTCTGGCTAGTTTGAACTAGAGTGCCTCATGGAAATAATTACTACAATTATCAATTGGAATAGCTAGAATTAGAAAATATTGTTAGTACATTACTAGTACTAGTACATTACTGGAATTAGGAATTTTCCCAACACTTTCAACACCTGATGCAATAACTACAGCAACATCTAAATGAGCTGCTTGTGCATCTGATTCAAATACCTTGGCAACAAATACCTAGTAGCAACCCCTTCATTCACAGTGGTGTTTTTTAGATCCTTTGGTGAGCTACTTGAAGGTAGGTTGTATCCTTCATTCTCATGCTCTTCATTGTCTTCTACATAATCATACTCATCTTTCTCTACTTGTTCAAGCCATGTTTTGGTTCTTGACAACACAACACGAGCTAGATCATGGTCATGTTGTGCACGACCATCACTGTCCTCCATCATTGAACCTTGGCTTCTTCATGACATAATTTTTATTCCTTGTCGATAGTAGTAGTTGCCCAGATTCACCTCCATGCTCACCAAATGACTCCACTGATTGAGACAAGATCTCATGTGCCGATGTGTTCAATGTGACCAATGGTTGCTTGAATATACGATTGGCATCCAAAATCATTTCATTCTGAGATTCCTTGATGATTTTCTCCACTTTTGGACTGGAAAATTGTAGCCTATGAGTGCTGGAAATAGGTACACGATCACCCTTTAACACCTTTGCCAAGCTGATCATTGATGCAAATTGTCGAATACCCAAATTTTTACTCAAAGCATCACTGTGTTAGGCATGATCCTCGCTGCAAGGACTAGGCACAATTAGCTGCTACACATTATCATCTCCAAAGGTTGGTAAGTTAATTCCAGCATCCTCCTCGTGTGTAAGCGCATAAAAACATTTTGAGTTATGATAGCTTTTGCGACATTCTGTCACACAACTGGAAAAGTTAACCGATGTTGCGTATTTCCCACAACTGGAGAGTTACCTTGCCTACTTGAAGACCGCACCACTTCTTTCCAGCCATCCCTAGTTGTGTTCTTTGTTGTCACAGCGTCACCAGTAATAGCATCAGCAGTAATAGTTGTTTCTGCACCAACTTTAGTAGTAACAATAGTTATTTTTGCACCCTTAGTCGTGTGATTCTGTTCATTAGGGAATTACTCAGCATTTAGTGACTTGCGATCCACTTGTATTCATTGGATTTCCATTCCCAGTTGCGTCTAATTCAACTCTAGAATCTTTACCATTCTGCAGTGAATTATCCCCATTATTATTAACTCTATCCAAACCTTTTCCTTGAACAACCTGCTGGTGTTTTTTAGCATCCAACAATTGTCTCAAATCTCTTTGAAACTTCTCCACTGAGCTTTGATCACCACAATCCTCGACCGCCCCATTTCCTACACTTTCTTGGTTCCTTGATAAAATCAAGTGACATGTATTCTCACCATGACCTTGAAGTCTACAACAAGTACAATATAAAGGCAGGTTGTCATACATGATCTCCTGGGATGTTTCAGTGATTTTTCCAGACTTCTCGTCCACACATTGCAATGTTACACTATTTAGGTGCTTGTCTGAAAGATCAAGGATTACTCTAACCCTAGATGTACAAGGCCTCATTTTGGATTGTGTAGCCTTATCAATGGAAATAGGTTTCCCAGCAGTAGTATCTATTGAAAACAAAGCTTTTTTTGCAAAGAGTTCTAGAGATAAATTCGGCAAGGAAATCCATATGGCTGCCATAGAAGATTCTTCTCTAGGATTAAACCGAAGAGTCCATGGAAATACCCTAAACTGATGATCACCTCCATTATATGGTAAATAATTAACTTCCCTGGATAGCGACATAACAAAATCTTCATGAACATCAAAACGCAGCAACAGTTGCCGATGAGCAATCTGTCCAACCAAACAATTACCTTTGACGCTAAGGTATTTGGACAGTAGTAGGTATAATTGTTGCATGTGTAACCTATTAGCAGCAGTAGGTATAATTTCTGCTTTTTAACCTGTTGATCTTTATCATACCCTTGGCCATTGGAATATTTCCCATCCCCTTTAACACTGATCCTATATTAACAGCAACATCTAAGCTAGTTGTTTGCACAGCTGTTTCATGTTAAATAAATCAGCTGCTAAGCCAGCATTCTTAGTACTATTGCACAACTGCTTCATGCTTCAAGACTATCACCTCCACGATCTTCTCTACTGGTTCCATCATGTTAGATAAATTTGGCAAAAGTTTCACATAATCCTCTTGACTATATTCCATGTAGCTTGCATTATGATACTTGGATCCTACTTGTTCCATTATGTCGAGACCACTGTTTTTGGTACATGCCTATTCTTTGTGTTACATTATGATAATTGAATCCTGAAGCTTATACAATAGCCGAATAGGAAATTTCTCAATTTCTTCTCATGGCAGCATATTTTCTTTGATGGCAGACAAGATAAAGAACATGGTGCTCCAAATTTTCTTTTCTCTAGAAGTACCTCTTCGTAATTCTTTCTACTCTTGTTCGTCAAATATTATTTCTTTGACAATTATTCTTTGCACGTTTCCACCTATGAGGGATGTTTTCCTTACCTGGCTTCCTTAATTTGATGAGAGACTACATAGTGGATGAAATCTGATAAATGACCCTGCTGACAATCGCTTTAAGTTTACTTTATTTTTCCTTTTTCCATGTCTATTCTAATCAATTTGATTGAAATGTTCATATTTTAGCTTGGTTGTTTTTTATTATAGATGTTAGGTGAGGGAGTTAGCTACTCTAACAGTGATGGAATCTTCAAGTTTTTTGTTACACATTATACTTTATTATTTGACACAATTATTTTATAATTTCAGGTCATATCGTCTGATGTTGGATAATCTAGCGGGTGAAAGATTTCAAAATGATGAAAAATTGCGGAAATCATTTGAAGACCATCATTTGGATTAGTTATATAATGAAATTAGCTATTTAGTCTAAACAATATATTTTTATGTTTTAAGTTACTATGATATTAATATTTTTGATTAGTACTTCCTTTTGTTTGTTAAGATTAATGAGATACATTATGATTTTTTTTAATTAATATTAATATATTTTATTACTTGAGTTATATTATGTACGAATGTAGTAACTGTTATTAATTGTGGCTAAACTATTTATAATTTATGTAAAACAAATATCGTTAAAGATATTGACTTTTAGCGGCAATTTAGTTAAACATATTAGCCATTAGAATGGAAGCTAAAAGGACAAACTAAGATGTTTTCAGAAGGGATACTATGGCCATTTTAATTGCCACAAAATAATTTCCATTAAAGATGTGAACTTTAGTGGATAATTTAGCGGAGATAAAAAAATAGATGCTGAAAAAGTATAATTAGCCGTTTGGATTGGATTTAGTAGCCATTATAATTGCCATAAACAATTGCTTTAGCGATAATTATTTTGAATGTAGCGGCTCTAATAATGGATGCTAAAGAAGTATAATTAGGCATTTTGGATTGGATTTAGTAGCCATTATGATTGCCGCAAATAATTTCCGTTAAAGATAATAACCTTTAGCGGCAATAAAACATACCGTTACCAGCTTTTGTGAGAATAACCGCTAAAGGCTTTGCCGACCCCAGTTTTAGCGGCAAAAGGCTAATGGCCGGTAAAACATGTAGCGGCTAGTATTATTGCCGCTAAAGCCATTTTGGATTGCCGCTAAAGGTCTTATTTGCAGTAGTATATGTGGAACACCAAAAATTATTGCATTTAAACATGGGGAATTTTGAGGGGGACCCTCAAAATTCTAAGGCAAAGAGGTCGCAATGTCTCTAACTGTGTCACGGTCACCGGTTCATCTAAATTATCTGATATCACATACTAATACATTTCAAACAACTATATTTTGCAAATGCACGCATATTTTTCGAAAACTTTGTTTCTATAACAACCAGATGTTACCCAGGGTAACACAAACAGGGCCTCAAGACAGGAACAAAGGCAAAGAAAGAAGACAAAAGCACGAATTGACCTTTCCCCACATAAGTCATGATTTTTCTTTGGATGTAGGCACGATAAGACAACGGTGTCCGCAGATACATCAAGTCACCGCCCCCAAGACAACAAATTATCTAGCGCGAACATTTCCAGCTAAGAAATAGTTTAATTTCTCACTATCACTCATTGTTTTCTTGCATAAGTCTAAGTGTTGCCTTTCTTTGCATAAGACTAAGCATTGTCTCCTCTCTCTAAATGAGGCTAAGCATTGCCTCCCTAATTGCATGAGACTAAGAGATGTCTCCTCTTCTTTCATAAAGCTAAGCATTGCCTCCCCAATTGCATGAGACTACACACTGTCACCTTTTCCTGCATGAGGCTAAGCATTGCCTCCCTAATTGCATGAGACTAAGCATTGTCTCCTCTCCCTGCATGAGGCTAAGCATTGCCTCCCTAATTGCATGAGACTAAGAAATGTCTCATCTTCTTTCATGAGGCTAAGCATTGCCTCCCCAATTGCATTACTAAGCATTGTCTCATGTTCTTGCATAAGGCTAATCATTGCCTCCCTAACTGCATGAGACTAAGCATTGTCTCCTTTTCCTGTATGAGGCTATTCATTGCCTCCCTAATTTCATGAGACTAAGCATTGTCTCCTCCCCTGCATGAGGCTAAGCATTGCCTTCCTAATTGCATGAGACTAGGCATTGCCTCCTCCCCTTGCATGAGGCTAAGCATTGCCTCCCTAATTGCATGAGACTAGGCATTGTATCCTCTTCTTGCATGAGGCTAAGCATTGCCTTTCTTTGAGAATAATCATTGTCTACTCTTCTTGCATAAGGCTAAGCACTACCTTTCCCTGCACGAGACTAAGCATTATCTCCTCTTTTTGCATGAAGCTAGGCATTGCATCTGTAATCGCATAAGGCTAAGCATTTCCTTTTCCTTGCATAAGACCCAGTACTATCTCCACTACACTGCCTAAACTTAGCACTATCTCTTTATTCACCTAGGGTTAAGCATTGCCCTCATCTCACACAAGACTAAGTCTTGTCTTATTTCGTCCTCACATATGACAAAACATCGTATCTTTGTATTTTATAGGCTGAAATTGTGATGACCCAAAAGGTCATATTATGTTTTAGAACTCGACACTGTGCCCTTTAGCCTTTAAAATCTCATTTTAACCTCATTGATTTGTGTGACCAGTCTGGGCATGTTTCCGGAAAGCTTTTATGTTGAAAATGGATAAAAATAATAATTTTTGCCTTAAAAATTTATTTTAGTTGACTTCGGTCAACGTTTTGAGTAAACGGACCCAGACCCATATTTTGACTGTCCCGGTGGGTTCGTAATGAAATATGGTACCTAGGCGTATGCCCGGAATTGAATTCCGAGGTTCCTATCTCGAGATATGAATTTTTGTTAAAAATTGAAAGATTGAAAATATCGGGTCCATATTTTGGTTTCAGAGCCCCGTATAAGTTTAATATAGTATTTACGACTTGTCTGTGAAGTTTGGTATGAAACGGAGTCAGTTTGACGTGATTCGGACATTTGGTTGTGAAAATGGTGGTTTTGAAACATTCTTGAAAATATCATCTAATTTGGTGTTAAATTCGTAATTTTAGGTGTTATTTTGGCAATTTGATAGCACGAGAAAGTTCGTATGATGTTTTAGGACTTGTTTGCATGTTTGGTTTGGAGTGCCGAGGGCTCGAGTGAGTTTCAGATAGGCTACGGGATGTTTTGGAGTCCCAAAGACTGAACTGAACTGTGTGGAAAATTCTTCTTCGCGAATGCGAAGGATTGGTCGTGAACGCGGAGAAGTGGGGGCATTACCCTTCGCGAACGTGACCAGTCTATCGGGAACGTGAAGACATGGGACCTGGGGGAGGGGAAATTACCATACTCATCGCGAACGCAGCACATGGCTCGTGAACACGTAGACTGGTGGGAATAAGCCTTTGCGAATGCAAAGAGTATCTCGCGAACGCGTAAGCTAATTGAGCCGCTGATTTGCGATCGAGGCAGGCCTTTCGCGAACGCGAAGAAGTCCTAACGTCTAACACTTAAAACAGAACCACAAACATGATTCTTCCCATTTTTCACAAACACTCCATGAGAGCTCCGCCTATGTGCAATTTTGAAGGGAAAACTCAATACTAATTCATAGGTTTGCATCACTTAACTCATTTCCTTCAATTTCCATCATTACCCATTAAATTCCTAGTCCTAAACCTTGTTCTTTCATGGTAGAAATTAGGGGTTTTGGAAGAATTGGGGGTTTTTGCAAATTGGGGATTTAGACCTCGATTTGGGGTCAGATTCCGAAACCAATTACATATTCAGGCTCGTGGGTGAATGGATGAATGGTTTTTAGTCCAAACCTCGAGTTTCAACTAAGCGGGCCCGGGGTCGATTTTTGACTTTTTGGGAGAAAGTTTGGGAGACCTAAATTTATGTATTGAAATTGATTTCTTTAGAAATATTTGATGTTATTAAGTTAATTATGGCTAGATACGAGTGGTTTGGAGGTTGAATCTAGAGGAAAAGCGCTAAGTGAGAAATGAGTGGCCTATGGATCGAGGTAAGTGTTGTGTCTAACCTTGTCTTGAGGAATTAGGAATCTTTGCCTAAATTGCTATATGAAAAATCATGTGGGCACCGCTAAATTATCTGTTTTGCATGTTTCTTTCCGTTCTCTTTATATTGTTTCTTCCCTGCCTTAATTGTTACATGTCTACCTATAATTCCATGCCTAGTTGCTACTTATAGATATTGTGCTCCCCTTGTAGAATATCTTTGTTATCTGTAGATTCATTGTTCCCCGTTATTTGCTTAAGTTGTTCTTATTGGCATTTTTGTGATATCCTGGTTTGGTCTCGGTGAGTAGTATTATTTTTGTAGAGTTTTATTGATTATAAGGTTTTTAGTTGCCTTGTTCTAAATTTGAAGTGTTGGTAAGGGGCTTGTGCTGATTTTGTGAAACTTCTATACATCCTGTGTAATTCATATGAATATGGTGGGATCGGGTTGCACGTCACAATAGGTGAAATAAGGGTGATATATTGAAGAGGAATAAGGGTGAATTGCTATATACGGTAGGATCGGGTTGTACGTTGCAACGGGTGTAATAAGGGTGGAATGTGGTTAAATAAGGGTGACTCGTGATTGTGTTTACTATGATATGATGGGGTCAGTTTGCATGCCACAACATTTTATTTATATTTTGTTATTTATGTTATTAAGAAGAAATAAGGGTGGATTTTGTTATCTATGGTGGGATCAGGTTGCGCGCCGCAAAAGTTTATGTGTTTATGTGTTTTCTTGGATTGTGTAAGTTATTCGGTAGTTTTGCATTTCATTTAAGGATTGGTTATAGCTGAATACTGATGCGACATGTTGAGTTTGGTATTTATTCCTTGCAAGTTACTGTTTTACATTATTCTGCTTTCTTTTCTTCCTTACAATTCACTGTATACAGCTTATATTGTGAGTGTCCCGCCTTAGCCTCGTCACTCCTTCATCGAGGTTAGGCTC
Source organism: Nicotiana knightiana (assembly GCA_005239525.1). Taxonomy (NCBI): domain Eukaryota; kingdom Viridiplantae; phylum Streptophyta; class Magnoliopsida; order Solanales; family Solanaceae; genus Nicotiana; species Nicotiana knightiana. The sequence continues at coordinate 111,539 of ML418661.1, read as the reverse complement.
GACACTTACCAGTACATGGGGTCGATTTTATTGATACTGCACTCTGCACTTATTCTGTAGATCACGGAACAGGTAGTGGCTGATTGAGAGGTTGGCTACAGGTTATACAGTTCGGAGACCCAAGGTAGTCATGCTGGCGTCCGCAAGCCTTGGCGTCCCCTTCTACACTTCTATACTTACTATTTTTTTCTTTATTTTCCAAAGAGTTGTAATTTCTTTCAGACAAATGGTTGTAGTAAAATCATAATGTGTTCGTGAATTGTGACTGCAGATTCTGGGTAAAAGTAATATGTAATTAAAGTCGATATCTATATAGTTCTGTGTTTACTCCGCTTCATTTTTCTTGTTTACTGATAATCACTAAAAGTGGAAAGAATTGGCTAAATAACCTCTAACATTGGCTTGCCTGGCAAGTGTGATGTTAGGCGCCATCACGGCTCCGACGATGGGAATGTCGGGTCGTGACAAGTTGGTATCAGAGCACTAGGTTGCCTAGGTTTCACAATTCACGGATAAGCTTAGTAGAGTCTGGGGGATCGGTACGGAGACGTCTGTACTTATCTCCCAGAGGATATAAAGTTTAGGAACAAATTTCACTTTTATTCAACTCTGTCGTGCGATTTTGTTTTGTCAATACTGATTGGACTCTCCTACTCTTATTCTCTCGCAGATTGCGAGAACGTGTACCGCTTCTTCAGCTGAGCAACAGCCAGAGCCTCCAGCAGCAGCTCCTACGAGGGGCAGAGGTCGAGGTCGTGCTAGAGGCCGGGGTAGGGGCAAGGCTTAGCCCAGAGCCCGAGCACTAGCCCAAGATGTGGAGCCTCAGGTAGAGTTTGATGAGGAGGTTCCAGCTCAGACTATTCCTGCCGGACCAGCTAAGGTCCCTTATTGCCAACCCAGTGTGTCAGGAGACAATGGTGCATTCTCCATGTGGCCCAGACTGGCGCACTCCCCATGGGACCAGCTGTATCTCAGGCTGGAAGAGGAGCCCAGACTCCTTCGACATATACTCCGGAGCAGATGGCTCCCCAGTTTTAGACTCCAGCAGCTCATCCAGTTGGAGAAGTTCATCCGGTTTCTGCGGCACAGCCTGGTGATGGGTCAGCTATGTCTTCTGAGGACTTATGGAGATTAGATAGGTTTACCAAGCTCTTTCCAGTTCATTTGAATGGTGCTACTTCATAGAACCCTTATGAGTATCTTAACAGCTGACATGAGGTTCTTTGGAACATGGGTATATTGGAGACCAATGGGATCGACTTTGCTGCTTTTCAGATGACTGGTTCTGCCAAGAAATGGTGGAGGGATTATTTGTTTACTAGACCAACTGGGTCGCCTGCTCTTACTTGGGACCCGTTCTCAAATCTCTTCTTAGAGAAGTTTCTGCCTAACACCTTCAGAGAGGAGCACCAGTGTTCGTCTCTAGCAGGGCAGCATGACTGTTACTCAGTATGAGACCCGTTTTATGGATTTGGCCCGTCATGTTATTCTTCTGCTTCCTACTAAGAGAGAGGTTGAGGAGGTTTATTGTGGGACTTGCTCAGCATATTAGATTGCAAATTCTTAGGAGACTAGGAGCGAGATTTCTTTCTAGGATGCGGCCAATGTCACCAAATGAGTCGAGATGGTTGTTGGACAGGGAGGTCAGGGGTCAGACAAGAGACTTCATCATTCCGATGGAGTCAACGACGCCTCATCTGGAGGAAGAGGTACTTTTGGTAGAGGCCATCCTCCCAGGCCGTTCCACTCAGCGCTTCAGGCATCCCAGAGTGCTTCAGGGAGTCATATTCCTTATGTATATTCTTTTGGGCAGCCAGTCTATAGTGCACCACCAGCTCCTATCAGTGCACCTCCTATTCAGAGTTATTACCGTGGTCAGTCAGCTCGTTCGGGTCAGTCTCAGTTTTCATAACCATAGTATCAGGATGGATGTTTCGAGTGTGTAGGTTATGGGCATATCAGGAGGACCTGCCTTAGATTATTGGGTGATCAGCCACAGCATCAGAGTTCTCGTGCCATGGTTCCGGCACGAGTTGCTGCACCGCCTGCTCAGCCAGCTAGAGGTTGGGGTGAAACAGTTAGAGCTAGGGGCCAGATTGTTAGAGGTAGAGGTCAGCTCATTAGAGGTGGAGGCCCGCCAGTTAGAGATTATCCCAGGGATATGGTTCAAAGTGGTGGGGCCCAGACCTGATGTTATGCTTTTCTAGCCAGACATGCGGCTGAGTCATCCGATAATGTTATTACAGGTACTGTTTCAGTTTGCAGTAGAGATGCTTCAGTTCTGTTTGATCCGGGGTCTACTTACTCCTATGTGTCATCTTATTTTGCTTCATATTTAGTTGTGCCTCGTGATTCTTTGAGTGCCCCTATATATGTGTCCACACCTGTGGGGGATGCTATTGTTGTAGATCATATATATCGTTCTTGTGTGGTCACTATTGGGAGTTTTGAGAACAGTGTAGATCTTGTACTCCTCGATATGGTTGATTTCGGTGTTATATTGGGCATGGATTTTTTCACCTTATCACGCTATTTTGGACTGTCACGCCAAAATAGTGGCCTTAGTCTTGCCGGGGTGCCTCGATTAGAGTGGAGAGGGATTTATGTCCATTCTACCAGCAGGGTTATTTCTTACATGAAGGCTCGGTGTATGGTCGAGAAGGGGTGTTTGGCCTATTTGGCTTATGTTTGTGATTCTAGTGCGGAGATTCCTTCTATGGATTCTGTGCCTATTGTTCGTGAGTTTCCAGAGGTATTTCTTGCAGACCTGCCGGGGATGCCACCCGTTAGAAATATTGATTTTTGCATTGATTTGGCTCCGGGAACTCAGCCTATTTCTATTCCGCCATACCGGAAGGTCCCACCAGAGTTTAAGGAATTGAAGGAATAGTTGTGGGATTTGCTTGATAAGGGCTTCATCAGACCTAGTGTCTCACCCTAGGGTACACCGGTTTTATTTGTGAAGAAGAAGGATGGGTCTATGAGGATGTGCATAGATTATCGGCAGTTGAACAAATTCACAATAAAGAAACAGTATCTATTGTCGAGGATTGATGATTTATTTGATCAGCTTCAGGGTGCCAAGGTATTTTCAAAGATTTATTTGAGATCTGGCTACCAACAGTTAAGGATTACGGCATCTAATGTACCTAAGACAACCTTTCGGATGCAGTATGAGCACTACGAGTTTCTGGTGATGTTCTTTGGGTTGACTAATCCCCCAGTAGCATTTATGGATTTTATGAACCGAGTGTTCATGTTTATTTGGATTCTTTTGTGATTATGTTTATTGATGACATCTTGATATACTCCCATAGTCGGGAGGAGCATGAGAATCAACTTAGGATAGTGCTCCAAACTCTGAGGGACACTCAGTTGTATGCTAAATCTTTGAAGTGCGAGTTTTAATTGAATACAGTCGCTTTCTTGGGCCACGTTGTATCAGCAGAGGGTATTCAGGTAGATCCTAAGAAGATTGAGGCAGTTCAGAATTGGCTTAGACCTACTTCAGCCATGAAGATCAGGAGCTTCTTAGGTTTGGCGGGTTATTACTATCGATTTGTGGAGTGGTTTTCATCTATTGCAGCCCCATTGACCAGGTTGACCCAAAAGGGTGCCCCATTCATGTGGTCGGACGAGTGTGAGGCGAGATTTTAGAAGTTCAAGACAGCTCTGACTATAGCGTCGGTGTTGCTGTTACCATCATGTTCAGGATCTTACACAGTATATTGTGATGCCTCCCGTGTTGAGCTCGGAGCAGTATTGATGCAGGAGGGAAGGGTGATTGCATATGTGTCTCGGCAGTTGAAGGTTCATGAGAAGAATTATCATGTCCACGATTTAGAGTTGGCAGTCATTGTTCATGCGCTGAAGATTTGGAGGCACTATCTTTATGGCGTGTTGTGTGAGGATTTCATGGATCATAAAAACCTTCAATATTTGTTCAAGAAAAAGGACCTCAATTTGAGGCAGAAGAGGTGGTTAGAGCTATTGAAAGACTATCATATCACCATCTTATACCATACTGGGAAGGCTAATGTGGTGGCCGATGCATTGAGTAGGAAGGCGACGAGTATGGGTAGCCTTGCATTCATTCCAATTGGCGAGAGGCTGCTAGCATAAGATGTTCAGATTTTGGCCAATCAGTTGGTGAGTTTGGATATTTCAGAGCCCAGCCGTGTTCTAACTTGCACAGTCGCTCAGTCTTCCTTATTTGAGCGTATCAGAGATCGATAGTATGATGACCCTCATTTGTTGGTCCTTAGGGACACAGTACAGCACGGTGGTACCAATCAGGCTACCATTGGAGATGACGGAGTTTTGAGGATGCAAGGTCGCGTGTGTGTGCTTAATGTTAGTGGGCTTCGTGAGTTGATCCTTGAGGAGGCCCACAGTTCTCGTTATTCTATTCACCTGGGTACCGCCAAGATGTACTAGGACTTACAGTAGCATTATTGGTGGAGGAGGATAAAGAAGGATATAGTTTCTTATGTAGCTCCGTACCCGAATTATCAGCAGGTGAAGTATGAGCATCAGAGACCCGGTGATTTGCTTCAGCAGATAGAGATTCCTGACTGAAAGTGGGAGCGTATCACTGTGGACTTTGTTGTTGAACTCCCACAGACTCAGAAGAAGTTCGATGTCATTTGGGTCATTGGGGACAGGCTGACTAAGTCAGCACAATTCATTCCTGTGGAAGTTACCTATTCTTCGGAGCGGTTGGAAGAGATTTATATTTAGGAGATCATCCATCTTCACGGTGTGACCAAGTCTATCATTTCTAATCGAGGAACGCAGTTCACCTTGCACTTCTGGAGAGCAGTATAGCATGAGTTGGATACGCGGGTTGAGTTGAGCACAGTATTTCATCCTCAGACAGACGGGCAGTCCGAGCGTACTATTCAGATCTTAGAGGATATGGTTTGCCCTTGTGTTATAGACTTTGGAGGATCGTGGGATAAGTTTTTTCCCCTTGCAGAGTTCGCCTATAACAACAGCTACTAGTCGAGTATTCAGATGGCTCCTTATGAGGCACTACATGGTAGACGGTGCAGGTTGTCAGTTGGGTGGTTTGAGCTGGGGGAGGCTCGGTTGTTGGGTATAGATCTAGTACAAGAGGCCTTAGACAAGGTCAAGATTATACAGGATCGACTTCGCAAAGCTCAGTCCAGGCAGAAGAGTTATGCCAACCGTAGAGTTTGTGATTTGGAATTTATGTTAGGGGAGAGGGTGTTGCTTTGGGTGACACCCATGAAGGGTGTCATGAGGTTTTGGAATAAGGTCAAGTTGAGCCCTAGGTATATTGGGCCTTTTGAGATTCTCGAGAGAGTGGAAGAGGTGCCTTATAGGCTTGCATTGCCTCCGGAGTTATCAGTTGTTCATCTAGTGTTCGATGTGTCTATTCTCCAAAAGTATCATGGTGACCCGTCCCACGTGTTAGATTTCAGCTCTGTCTAGTTGGAAAAGGATTTGACTTATGAGGAGGAGCCGGTGGCTATTCTAGCCCGACGGGTTCATCAGTTGAGATCAAAGTGTTATCCTTCAGTAAGAGTGCAGTGGAGAGGTCAACCCGCTAAGGCAGCTACTTGGGAGTACGAGTTGGACATGCGGAGTAGATATCCCCACCTATTCACTGCTCATGTACTTTTCTATGTCCGTTAGAGGACGAACAGCTATTTTAGATGTGGATAATGTGATGACCCAAAAGGTCATCTTATGTTTCAGAACTCAATTATGCACCCTTTAGCCTTAAAAGCTCATTTTACCCTCCTCGATTTGCGTACGCAATCCGGGCGTGTTTCCAGAAAGCTTTTGTGTTGAAAGTTGATAAAAAGAATAATATTTGCAAGTAAAGCAAGAGTAAAATGGAATTAGTCCAATTTCGCAACCACCAAAAATAAATGAAGCTTGAGAAATGAATAAATATCAATCAACCATTATATATATATTCAATGATAAACACCCATTAACATTACACCCATTTAGGGTCCACAAACTTAGTATTTAAAACTAGCTACTCATACAAAAATACAAAGATAAAATAATAAATAGTCATAAGGCTTACAAAAAACAAGATTCTCTCTTCAAAAACTTCCAAAATAATGGAGTATTCAATGCCTTCAATGTAGCCTCTTTTTCAGACAAGATGACCCACAAAAACCTAGTAAATCTATTTATAGTGGACTAAAAGTCGGGGTCAAGATTGGAAAAAAATTCCCCTGTAGAGCCCTTTTGTGACTGCATAATTGATACATGCATCGCAGAATCTCTTGTCCAGTTGCCAACATTCCACCGCATTTCCATTATGCGGTCTGCATATCAGTTATGCGTCCGCATTTTCCATCGCAGAACTGCTACACAGATTCTTCAATTGCAATTGTGCGGTCATTATGCGGTCCGTATAAGGGTTATGCGACCGCATAATGGACCGCATATTCTTCTCCTCAGTTGGAAAAAAAGCTGCTTCAGTTTGTGGTGATTATACGGTCCGCATATTACTTCTATGGTTGCATAATTGTCGCATTCCTGCCCTTCTTGTGGCTTTTTGACTTCTTTTCCATGTTTTTGGGTCTTCAAGTCTCGTGCACTACAAAACACCAAAACTTCATAAGAATTAACTAAAAATGCATTGAAAGACGAGCTAAAGTCTATGTAATTGGTATCAAAAGTGCCAAAATTCTACGGCACATCACAACTCTACCAAAACAGATTGTCTAGAGCTTTTAAAAAATGGTCAGACCAAGACAATTCGCACCAAGGCAGTTGGTGCTAAAGTGAACCTTCCCACATTAGTAAGAATCCAAGAGGAAGTTCTCACTCAACTGGAAAGGCCCTTACATGGTTCGTCGAGTGCTAACAGGAGGAGCACACATACTTGCAGAAATGGACAGAGAGATTTGGACAAAACCTATCAACTTGGACGCAGTCAAGAGATATTATGTTTAGGATTGTTTACATTTCTTCACCCGATGTAACTGAACTACGCTTGACCTGATTCCCGTTTAAGAGGGGATACGTAGGAAGCCCTGTGGGTTCGGTCACATCTTAATAAAATCTTCATTTTCCGATGATCAGATATTGGGGCAAGATCGCAAGTTCCACCGACTTCGTCATATATGGAACAACCAAAAGGTATTGCATTTAAACTGGGGCATAATTTTGAGGGGGACCCGCAAAATTCTAAGGAAAAGAGGTCGCAATATCTCTAAATGTGTCACAATCACCGGTTCATCTAAATTATCTAATATCATATACTACTACATTTCAAACAACTATATTTTGCCGAATCCACGCTTATTTTTTAAAAACTTTGTTTCTATAACAGCAAGATGTTACCCAGGGTAACTCAAACAAGGCGTCAAGACAGGAACAAAGGTAAAGCAAGAAGACGAAAGCACGAATTGACCTTTCCCCATATAACTCATGATTTTTCTTTGGATGCTGGCACGATAACACAACGGTGTTCGTAGATACATGAATTCACCGCCGCCAAGACAACAAATTATCTAGCGTGAATGTCTCCAACTAAGAAATACTTTACTTTCTCGCTATCACTCATCATTTTCTTGCATAAGTCTAAGCATTGCCTTTCTGTGCATGAGACTAAGCAATATCTCCTCTCCCTATATGAGACTAAGCATTGCCTCCCTAATTGAATGAGACTAAGCGATGTATCATCTACTTTCATAAGGCTAAGCATTGCCTCCCCAATTGAATGATACTAAGCGCTGTCTCCTTTTTCTGCATGAGGCTAAGCCAACCCTCCCTAATTGCATGAGACTAAGGATTGTCTCCTCTCCCTGCATGAGACTAAGCATGCCTCCCTAATTGCATGAGACTAAGAATTATCTCTTCTTCTTGCATGAGGCTAAGCATTGCCTCCCCAATTGCATGAGACTAAGCATTGTCTCCTCTTCTTGCATGAGGTTAAGCATTGCCTCCTAACTGCATGAGACTAAGCACTGTCTCATGTTCCTGTATGAGGCTAAGAATTGCCTCCCTAATTGCATGAGACTGGGAACTGTCTCATTTTCTTGCATGAGGCTAATCATGCCCTTGCAGAGCCCTTTTGCAACCGCATAATTGACACATGCATCACAGAAGCTCATGTCCAGTTGCCAGCTTTCCACCAAATTTCCATTATGCGGTCCGCATATCTGTTATGCGACCGTATTTTCCATCGCAGAACTACTACGCAAATTCTTCAATTGCAATTGTACGGTCATTATGCGGTCCGCAGAAATGTTATGCAACCACATAATGGACTGCATATTCTTCTCCTCAGTTGGATAAAAATATGCTTCAGTTTGTGGTAATATGCGGTCCGCATATTACTTTTGCAGTTGCATATTTGCCGCATTCCTGCCTTTTTGTGGCTTTTTGACTTCTTTTCCATGTTTTTGGGTCTTCAAGTCTCGTGCACTATAAAAAACCAAAACTTCATAAGAATTAACTAAAAATGCACTGAAAGACGAGCTAAAGTCTATGTAATTGGTATCAAAAGTGCCGAAATTTTACGACACATCACAACTCTAACATAACAGAATGTCTAGAGCTTTCAACAAAATGGTCAGACCAAGGCAATTTGCACCGAGGCAGTTGGTGCTAAAGAGAACCTTCCCACATTAGGATGAATCTAAGGGGAAGTTCTCACCTAACTGGCAAGGCCCTTACATGGTTCATCGAGTGCTAACAGGAGGAGCACACATACTTGCAGAAATGGGCGGAGAGATTTGGCCAAAACCTATCAACTCAGATGCAGTCAAGAGATATTATGTTTAGGATTGTTTACATTTCTTCACCCGATGTAACTAAACTATGCTTGACCTGATTCCCGTTTAAGAGGGGATACGTAGGAAGCCCTGTGAGTTCGGTCACATCTTAATAAAATCTTCATTTTCCCATGATCATATATTAGGGAAAGATCGCAAGTTCAGCCGACTTCGTCATATGTGGAACAGCCAAAAGGAAGTGCATTTAAACTAGGGCATAATTTTTAAGGGGACCCTCAAAATTCTAAGGCAAAGAGGTCGCAATGTCTCTAAAGGTGCCATAGTCACCGGTTCTAAGAATTGCCTTTCTTTGCATAAGACTAAGCATTATCTCCTCTCCCTACATGAGACTAAGAGATGTATCTTATTCTTTCATAACGCTCAACATTGCCTCCCCAATTGCATGATACTAAGAATTGTCTCCTTTTTTTTGCATGAGGCTAAGTATTGCCTCCCCAATTTCATGAGAGAAAGCATTGTCTCTTCTTCTTGTATGAAGCTAAGCATTGCCTCCCCAATTGCATGAGAGTAAGAACTGTCTCCTCTTCTTGAATGAGGCTAAGCATTGCCTCTCTAACTGCATGAGACTAAGCACTGTCTCCTCTTCCTGTATGAGGCTAAGCATTGCCTCCCTAATTACATGAGACTAAGAATTGTCTCCTCCCCTGTAAGAGGCTAAGCATTGCCTCCCTAATTGCATGAGACTAGGAATTATCTCCTCTTCTTGCATGAGGCTAAGCATTGCCTCCCTAATTGCATGAGACTAGGAATTGTCTTCTCTTCTCGCATGAAGCTAAGCATTGCCTTTCTTTGAGACTAATCATTGTCTCCTCTTCTTGCAAAAGGCTAAGCACTTCCTTTCCCTGCACGAGACTAAGAAGTGTCACCTCTTCTTGCATGAGGCTAAGCATAGCATCCGTAATCGCATAATGCTAAGCATTGCATTTTCCTTGCATAAAACTCAGTACTATCTCCACTACGCTGCCTAAACCTAGCACTATCTCTTTTTTCACTTCAGGTTAAGCATTGCCCTCATCTCACACAAGACTAAGCCTTGTCTTGTCTCGTCTTCGCATACGACCAAGCATCATATTTTTGCATTTCATGGGCTAAAACTGTGATGACCCAAAAGGTCATCTTATGTTTTAAAACTCAATTATGCACCCTTTGACCTTCAAAACCTCATTTTTACCCTCCTCGATTTGCATGCGCAGTCCAAGCGTGTTTCCGGAAAGCTTTTATATTGAAAGTTGATAAAATAATATTTTTGCCTTAAAATTTGATTTTAATTTACTTCGGTCAATGTTTTGAGTAAACGGATCCGGACTCGTGTTTTGGCAGTCCCGGTAGGTGCGTAATGAAATATGGGACCTGGGTGTATGCCCGATATCGAATTTCGGGGTCCCTATCTCAAGATATGAATTTTTATTAAAATTTGATACACTAAAAATTTAATGGTTTTAAGAACTTGGGTAATGTTTGATCTTGTTGGTATCGGGTCTATATTTTGGTTCCGGAGCCCGGTACAGGTTTAATATAGTATTTATGACTTGTCTGTGCAGTTTGGTAACAAACAGACATGATTCAGATATTCGTTTGTGAAAATGGAGATTTTGAAGCTTTCTTTAATATTTCATTCAATTTGGTGCTACATTCGTAGTTCTAGGTGCTTTTTTGGTGATTTGATCACGCGAACAAGTTTGTATGATGTTTTAGAACTTGTGTGCATGTTTGGTTTGGAGCCCCGAGGGCTCGATTGAGTTTCAGATGAGCTACGGGATGTTTTGAACTTAGAGAATATGGTTTTAGTGCTTCAGCTATCATCTGGTGTTTTATTCTTCGCGTTAGCGAAGAAACTCTCGCGAACGCGAAGAGTGAATTGAACTGTGTGGAAAATTCTTCTTCGTGAACGCAAAAGATTGGTCGCGAACACAGAGCAACATGGGCATTACCCTTCGCGAACGCGACCAATCTATCATGAACGCGAAGACATGGGACATGGGAGAGGGGAAGTGACCATACTCATCGCGAACGCGGCAATCTTTCGCAAACGTGAAGAGTATCTCGCGAACGCGTAGGCTGGTGGAAATAAGCCTTCGCGGACGTGAAGAGTATCTCGCGAACGGGTAGGATAATTGAACCGCTGCTTCGTGATCGCTGCAGGCCCTTCGCGAACGCGAAGAAGGCCTGACGCCCAGCACTTAAAACAGATACAATAATGGGATTCTTCCATATTTTCACAAACACTCCATTAGAGCTCGACCTAGGTGTGTTTTTGAAGGGAAAACTGTCACGACCCCAAATCCTAACAGGCCGTGATGGCGCCTATCGTGAAACTAGGCTAGCCGACTATCACATTACTACGCTTTTGTTCAATTATAGACAGTGCACAATTTAATAATAAGCAACAACCATATCATAGAGTAATATAATTACATCTTAGCGTCCCAATCATAGTCTAACAAACCTAAACAAAACCTCCCAGAAGTGGAGTCAATAGTCATGAGCATCTAAGAATAAAATAAATCTAACTCTGCTAGTACTATAATATATGTCTCTGAATCAAACGCTAAAACTAAAAAAGGAAAGAAAATGGAGAAGCTGTGGTCGCTGGGCAGCTACCTCGAAATCCCGTGAACCTGCAACTATGAGCAAGGACAGCTACTGCCCCATACCGTCACCTAAATCTGTGCAAAGAGGCACAGGGAGTAATGATCAGTACGCCAACTGCGTAGTAATGAAAATAAATCGCAGTCTGAGAATTTTAAAACACACAGTACAGATACACGATTCCACAAAAGCTAGTAAAACACCAAGTCACCATGTAGTATTCATCAAATACATAAGTTCGAAACCAGTTTCCAGAAATCCTTTGAAAACAAGTGTAATATCAGTATATCTCAGTAGAATTCCCAGTAAAACCAGTTTTAAAACGAAGGAAAAATCGCCCCCACAGCTCTCTGTCCATACAAAAATGGAGTAAAAAGGGTTTAAGTCGTGGAGGGTTTATTTTATACTTTCTGCCCAGGGGTTCCGCACCTGCGCCCAATTTCACGCACCGGCGGTCCCACTAACCGCACCTGCGACTTTTCCTTAAATGACCTGACTCCGCACCTGTGGCTTCGCAGGTGCGGCCCCCTATCTGCATCTGCGACTTTTCCCTGGCTGGACAAATCTCGCTCCTACAGAGTCTTCTTTCGCTCCTACGGGCCCGCACCTGCGGCCAAACATCTGCAGGTGCGGAAATCACTGTGATTTCGCAGCAGCAGCTTTTTGTTGCAATTTCCAACTCCGAACTACCCGATAACCATCTGAAATCAATCCCGAGCCCCTCGGGACCCCAACCAAACATACTAACACGTTACATTTGATCATTCAAGCTTAGTTGCACCGTCAAAACACCAAAACTAACATCGAAACACCAAAAATACATCGGATTCAAGCGTAAGAACCTTGAAATTTCTAAAATCCACCAATGATGCCGAAATTATCCAAAACAACTCCGATTGACCTGAAATTTTTCAGACACATCCAAAATGACATTACAAACCGGTTCCAACTGTTGGAATTCCATTCCGACCCAGATATCCTATTTTCCACTGCCGACTGGAGATCACCAAAAACTAACTTTCGCCAATTCAAGCTTAATTCTACACCGGACATCACAAAATTATTAAGAACACACTCCTAAGTCCCAAATCACCTAACCAAGCTATCCGAGCCATAAAATCTGCATTCTGGGGTCGTTTACGAATAAGTCAACTCTTAGTTGACTTTTCCCATTATAAGGCTATCTTTAAAGGCTAAATGACTAAACTTTCACTACAACCATTCGATTTCAAGCTTATCGACTCTAACACATCAATAACAGAATAACCAACCTATGACAAGTCAATAACAGTAATTAAAATGCAGGTTCTACGTAATGATGGACCGGGTCGTTACATTCTCCCCCTCTTAAAAAAACATTCATCCTCGAACGGGTCTAGAAACTTACCTGAAGTCTCAAATAAGTGGGGATATTTGCTATGCATCTCCCGCTCGGTATCCAAGTAGCCTCTTCCATTGGCTAACCTCTCAACTGCACCTTCACTGATTCTATTTCCTTAGACCTCAACTTTCTGACCTCACGAGCTAAAATAGCTACTGGCTCAACCTCATGTGACATATTACCCTCGAGCTAAACTGTGCTGAAGTCTAACACATGAGACGGGTCACCAACATATTTCTGAGCATCGACACATGAAATACCGGATGAACACTTGATAGACTGGGTGGCAAGGCAAGTCTATAAGCCACCTCTCCAACCTTCTGAAGTACCTCAAAAGGACCAATGAACCATGGACTTAGATTTTCTCTCTTTCCGAACCTCATAACACCCTTCATGGGTGATACCTTCAGCAGTACCTTATCACCTTCCATAAAAGACACATCCCGAACCTTCAGATCCGCATAACTCTTCTGCCTAAACTGCACCGTACGAAGTCGCTCCTGAATCAACTTCACCTTCTCCAACGCATCCTGAATAAAATATGTGCCCAATAACTTAGCCTTACCAGGCTCGAACCAACCAACCGGAGATCTACACCTCCTACCTTATAAAGCCTCAACAGGGCTATCTGAATACTGGACTGGTAGCTGTTATTATATGAAAACTCCGCTAGTGGCAGGAACTGATGCCATGAACCACCAAAATCAATCACACAAGTCCGTAACATGTCCTCCAAAATCTGAATAGTCCGTTCCGACTGCCCGTCGGTCTGCGGGTGAAATGCAGTGCTCAACTATACATCAGTACCCATACCTCTCTGTACGGCCCTCCAGAACAGAGATGTGAACTGAGTACCTCTGTTAGAAATGATAGAAACCGGAACTCCATGCAACCGGACAATCTCCTTAATGTAAATACCAGCTAACCGCTCTGAAGTGTAAGTAGTATGACAGGAATGAAATGCGCGGACTTTTTCAATCTATCCACAATGACCCAAATAGCATCAAAACCCTTCGAAGTTCGTGGAAGCCCAACTACAAAGTCCATGGTAATCTGCTCCCACTTCCACCCCAGAATATCTAGCCTCTGAAGTAAACCACCTGGTCTCTGGTGCTCATACCTGACCTGCTGGCAGTTGAGACACCGTACTACATACTCAACAATATCTCTCTTCATCCGCCTCCACCAATACTGTTGTCTCAGATCCTGGTACATCTTCGCGGCACCCGGATGGATGGAATACCGCGAACTGTGGGCCTCTGCTAATATCAACTCTCGAATACCATCCACATTGGGCACGCAAATATGGCCCTGCATTCTCATAACTCCACCATCACAAATAGTCACATCCCGGGCATCACCCCGACGAACTATATCCTGAAGAACTAACAAGTGGCGATCATAATATTGTCGTGCCTTAATCTGATCAAGTAAAGAAGACTGGGAAGCCATGCTAGCTACAACCCGTGGAGGGTCTGACAAATCCAATCTCACCAACTGTCTCGTTAAAGCCTGAACATCAAGTGCTAACGGTCGCTCTGCTGCTGAAAGTTAAGCTAGACTCCCCAAACTCTCGGCTCTGCGACACAAGGCATTGGCCACCACATTGGCCTTCCCCGGGTGATACAAAATAGAAAGATCATAGTCCTTGAGAAGCTGTAACCATCTCCTTTGACGCAAATTCAAATCATTCTGCCTTAGCAATACTACAAGCTATGATGATCAGTGAAAATCTCACACTGTACCCCATAAAATTAATGCCGCAAAACCTTTAAGGTATGAACAATGGCAGCTAACTCAAGGTCGTGCACTGGGTAATTCTTCTCGTGCACCTTAAATTGTCTCGACGCGTAGGCAATCACCCTATCGTCCTGCATCAACACTGCTCCCAACCCAACTCTAGAAGCATCACAATAGACTGGTAAGAACCCAAACCAATAGGCAACAACAAAACCAGAGTTGTGGTCAATGCTGACTTGAGCTTCTGAATTCTGTCCTCACACTCGTCAAACCATCTGAATGGAGCACTCTTCCGGGTCAATCTAGTCAATGGTGAAGCAATAGAAGAGAATCCCTCCACAAAACAACGGTAATATCCCGCTAAACCAAGGAAACTCCGAATCTCTGTAGCTGAGGACGGTCTGGGCCAACTCTGCATTGCCTCAATATTCTTCGGATCAATCTGAATACCCTCACTATACACCACGTGCCCCAAGAAAGCTACTGAACCAAGACAAAACTCACACTTGGAGAGCTTTGCATATTTCTCCTCCCTCAATCTCTGTAACACAATCCTCAAGTGTTGAGCATGATCTTCCTGGCTACGAGAATAAACCAGGATGTCATCAATGAACACAATGAAAAACGAACCAAGGTAAGGCTGAAACATGATGTTTATCAATTGCATGAACGCGGTTGGGGCATTGGTCAGCCCAAATGACATAACCAGAAACTCATAATGACCGTATCTGGTCCTGAAAGCAGTCTTCGGAATGTCAGAATCTCGAATCATCAGCTGATGATACCCAGACCTTAAGTCAATCATGGAGAACACCTTAGCTCCCTGAAGCTGATCAAATAAGTCATCAATACGAGGTAAAGGATATCAGTTCTTCACCGTAACCTTATTCAGCTGTCTATTATCAACGCGCATACGCATGGAGCCATCTTTCTTTTTCAATAACAACACCAGTGCACCCTAAGGCGACACACTAGGTCGGATGAACCCCTTATCTAAGAGTTACTGAAGCTGCTCCTTCAATTCTTTAAACTCAGTCAGTTCCATACGGTAAGGTGGAATAGAAATAGGCTGAATGTCGGGCACCAAGTAAATACCAAAATCAATATCCCTGTAAGGTGGCATGCCTGGCAGGTCTGCAGGAAATACGTCCGGAAAATCACGGACTACAGGAACAGAATCAACTGATGGAGTCTCACTACTAACATCCCTCACAAAAGAAAGATAAGATTCACATCCTTTCTCCACCATACGCTGGGCTTTCAAATAAAAAATCACTCTGCTAGGCACGTGTTCCACTCAACTCTCGAAAATCAGGACATAGCTAGGGTCACGGTCTTAGCATGACAATCAAGGATAGCATGACATAGTGATAACCAATCCATGCCCAGATTACATCAAAATAAACCATAGTGAGTAAAATCAAGTCCACTCGGGTCTCCAGACCCCCAATAGATATAAGACACGGCTGATACACACGGTCTACAACAATAGTATCACTCACCAGAGTCGAAACATGAATAGAAGTAAATAAAGACTCACAGGGCATAGTAAGAAAGTGGGAAAAATAATATTAAAAAATACGAGTACGTGGAACCAGGGTCATATAAATCCAAAGCATCAGTGTGACAAACTGAAATAGTACTTGTAATCACCGCATCTGATGCCATCACATCAGGCCTAGCTGGAAGTGCATAAATACGTGGTTGGCCTCCACCTTCTTGATATCCCCCTCTAGGACGGCCTCATCTGTCTGACCACCACCCCAAGCTGCCTGGGTAGGTGGTGAAGTGACTGGGGCTGAAGCCGAGGGCTGAACCCTCTGCTTGGAAGAACTACTAGGATGACGAGGACACTTCCTCCACCCATGTCCGAACTCTCCACACTCATAACAACCACCTAGAGCTGGAGATGAAAATGAACGAGAACCTCTGCCACCCTGATAACCACCAGACGAACCATGCATAGACAAACCCTGATAATATAATGCTCGGGCGGAGCTCTGAGCTGGAAGGGCACTAAAAGATGAACATCCCTGATGAGAATTGCGAGGACCATGCCCCAATGATACACCACTGTAAGCTGGGCGAGCTGGCTGTGGAGGTCTAAATAGACGACCTCTGTTAGGCTGAAATTGCCTTCTGGGAGGAGCACCACTGAAATTACCTGATCCCCGAGGCCTCTTAGCCTCCCTCTCCTCACACTCCTGCCTGCGAACCGACTCAATGTCCCGAGCTATATAAACAATATGTTCAAACGTGGCTCCAAACACCCTCTCTCTGGTCATCAAAATCCAAAGCTGATACAAGAGACCATCCACAAATCTCCTGATACATTCCATGTCAGTGGGGACTAACTCCAAAGCATGTCTGGCCAACTCAGAAAACCTCATCTTGTACTGAGTAATTGACAACACTCCCTGGCGCAGCTGCTCAAACTGCCTGCGCTGCTCCTCTCTGTGGGACTGAGAAACATATTTCTCCAAAAAGATCATGGAGAACTGCTGCCAGGTGAGCGGTGCTGAACCAACTGGCCTACGCCTCTCGAATTATTCCCACCAAGTAAAAGCAGCACCCGCAAACTAAAATGTAGCAAATGAGACCCCACTGATCTCCAAAATACCTGCAGTATGTAGTATCCTCTAGCCCTTATCTAGAAACCCTTGGGCATCCTCGCCCTCTGTACCGCTGAAGGTCGGAGCCTGAATTCTGCTGAACCTCTCCAACATGCGTTGAACATCCTCAAGTATAGCAGGGACGACATAACCCTGAACCGGAGCAACTGGCTTATCTGCGGCTGCTCTCGGTGCCTGAATACCTCGTACCACTGGCTCAGGTGCCCGGGCAGCTAGAGTCTGATTGTCTCCCCCGCTCTGAGCTGCATTGGCCGTAGTGTTCATAGCCACTGCGTGAGCTAAAATGGAACACACCGTCAATATCAGAGCCAGGGTCTCCTTAAGACCTGGAATAACAATAGGCATAGCAGGTGCCTGAGCCTATCTTGGTGGAGCAACATCAGCGGGAACCTGATCCTGAACGATAGGGGGATCCTTTGGCACTGTGTCGGCTGCTGCATGGACAGGTCTCCCAACTCTACCATGGCCCCGACCCCTTGTGGGTCTAGCTGGTGCCTGGTCACCCTGATCGGTATTGCGTGTTCTCACCATCTGTGAGACAATGAAACAACATAAGTTTAGATTTCAAGAATCAATGGATTGGCACGAAAGAGTTCAAAAGATATAGACGTTTCCTAAGAGTTATGCAGCCTCTCAAAAATAAGTACAGACGTCTCCCTACCGATCCGTAAGACTCTATTGAACCTGCTCATGACCGTTGAGTCCTATGTAACATAGAGCTCTGATACCAACTTGTCACGACCCCAAATCCTAATAGGTCGTGATGGCGCCTATCGTGGAACTAGGCTAGCCGACCGTCACATTACTACGCTTTTGTTCAATTATCGATAGTTCACAATTTAATAATAAGCAACAATCATAGCATAGAGTAATATAATTACGTCTTCGCGTCCCAATCATAGTATAACAAACCTAAACAAAACCTCCCAGAACTGGAGTCAATAGTCATGAGCATCTAAGAATAAAATAAATTTAAATCTGTTAATACTATAAATATATGTCTCCGAATCAAACGCTAAAACTAAATAAGGAAAGGAAATGGAGAAGCTGTGATCGCTGGGCAGCTACCTCGAAATCCCGTGAACCTGCAACAACGAGTAAGGACAGCTACTGCTCCAGACCGTCACCTAAATCTGTGCACAGAGGCACAGGGAGTAATGATCAGTACGCCAATTGAGTAGTAAGGAAAATAAATCGCAGTCTGAGAATTTTAAAACACACAGTACAGATACACGATTCCACAAAAGCCAGTAAAACACCAATTCACCATGTAGTATTCATCAAATACATAAGTTCGAAACCAGTTTCCAGAAATCCTTCGAAAACAAGTGTAATATCAATATATCTCAATAATCTCAGTAAAACCAGTTTGAAAACGAAGTAAATCATAGTTCAAAAACTTAGTAAAATCATCATAAATCTGCCCCCCGGGCCAAAATCATTCCTTCTAATAGTTGCCTTAGGCATTCTCTCAATCACTCAATATCAATCATCACTCAGTATCAGCCCCGCGGGCAATCATCACTCAATCGGTACCCGCGCTCACTTGGGGTGTGTACAGACTTCGGAGGGGCTCCTACATCCCAAGCGCAATAATAACATAAGGCCTGAAAGCCTTCTCACCACTCTCCTGAGGCCTGAAAGCCTCCTCACCACATTCCTGAGGCCTGAAAGCCTCCTCACCTCTCTCATAAGGCCTGAAAGCCTCCTCACAATATAGGTCTGAAAGCCTCACTCAGTCAGACACTCTCAATTTGCATTTAGGCCATAAACATACCGGGTTCTCGACCCAAAAAAGTGTTTCATTTTTCAATAAATAATATCAAAATACTCTGAGTGTCAAAACAATTTATCAGGAAAAGACTGAGTGTAAAATCATAGCATATTAGTGAGGAAAATATAGTAAACACAACCCCCAGGGGGAAAACAGATCGGCACTAGGCCCCAAACACGGCTTACAGCCCAAATAATGTCATAATAAAATAATACTAGTTAAGCATAGGCTTAAAAGTCGGTTTAGCAACTCAATAGTCGCCTAAATAGGAAAGATTTTTCCAAAGTTTCGACCTTTTCATTTCAAAACCCATGAAAGGGTGCATAGTCCGGGGTTTCATACCCTCATGACAGGATTTAAAGATATTACTTACCTCAAAACTAGCCCAGAAACTATTCCGCAACACGCTTGCCTCTCGAATCAACTTCCGAAAGCTCCAAATCTACAAGTTCAGATTTTTATCATCAATTTATGCTTAGGGAATAATTTCCAATCGAAAAATATCAAATTTAGCTCAAAAACCCGAAATTGGTCAAAACTCGACCCTCGTTCCCGCGTCCCAAAACTCAGAAAATTTTATACAAACTTGTTCTTCATCATCTCATGAGTCCGTACATATAAAGAACATCAAATTCGGAGTCCGTTTGACCCCTCAAATCGACCCTTAAAGGTCTCATAATCTCAAGCCCTAAATCCCCTTTTTCTACTGATTTTTATGAATTAAATGCTGAGATTATGGTCTATAATCACCCATAAAGGAGTTTTAATATATCAAAACACTTACCTCTATGAATAACACTGATTTCCCTCTTCAAAAATCGCCCCCACAGCTCTCTGTCCGTACAAAAATGGAGTAAAAAGGGCTTAAGTCGCAGAGGGTTTATTTTATACTTTCTACCCAGGGGTTCCGCACCTGCGCCCAATTTCACGCACCTTCGGGAACGCACCTGTAGCCCCACTAACCGTACCTGCGAGTTTTCCTTAAATGACCTGACTCTGCACCTGCGACTCACATTCCGCACCTGTGGCTTCGCAGGTACGCCCCCTATCCGCATCTGTGACTTTTCCCTGGCTGGACAAATCTCCCCCCTGCAGAGCCTTCTTTCTCTCCTGCGGGCCCGCACCTGCGGCAAAACTTCCGCAGGTTCTGAAATCATAGTGATTTCGCACCAGTAGCTTTTTGCTGCAATTTCCAACTCCGAACTTCCCGTTAACCATCCGAAATCAATCCCGATCCCCTTGGGACCCCAACCAAACATATTAACACGTTACATTTGATCATTCAAGCTTAGTTGCACTCTCAAAACACCAAAACTAACATCGAAAAGCCAAAATTACATCGGATTCAAGCCTAAGAACTTTAAAATTTCTAACGTCCACCAATGATGCCGAAACTATCCAAAACGACTCCGATTGACCTAAAATTTTACAGACACATCCAAAATGACATTACGAACTTGTTCCAACTATCAAAATTCCATTCCGACCCTGATATCCTATTTTCCACCGCCGATCGAAAATCACCAAAAACTAATTTTCGCCAATTCAAGCCTAATTCTACACCGGACATCACAAAACTATTCTGAACACACTCCTGAGTCCCAAATCACCTAATGAAGTTATCCGAGCCATAAAATCCGCATTCCGAGGTCGTTTACCAATAAATCAACTCTCAGTTGACTTTTCCCATTATAAGGTTATCTCTAAAGGCTAAATGACTAAATTCTCACTACAACCATTCAATTTCAAGCCTATCGACTCTAACACATCTATAACAGAATAAGCAACCTATGACAAGTCAATAACAGCAATTAAAATGTAGGTTCTACGTAACGACGTACCGGATCATTATAGAAACTCAACATTAATTCATAGGTTTGTATCCTTTAACTCATTTCCTTCAATGTCCATCATCACCCATTAAATTCCTAGTCCTAAACCTTGTTCTTTCATGGTAGAAATTAGGGATTTTGGAAAAATTGGGGATGTTTGCAAATTGGGGATTTAGACCTTGATTTGGGGTCGAATTCCGAAACTAATGACATATTCAGGATTGGGGGTGAATGGGTGAATGGGTTTTGGTCCGAATCTCGAGTTTCGACCAAGCGGGCCCGGGGTCGATTTTTGACTTTTTGGGGAAAGTTTGGGAAACCTAAATTTATGTATTGAAATTGATTTCTTTAACAATATTTGATGTTATTAAGTTAATTATGGCTAGATACGAGTGGTTTGGAGGTGGAATCTAGAGGAAAGCGATAATTGAGTAGTGAGTGGCATGTGGATCGAGGCAAGTGTTGTGTCTAACCTTGACTTGAGGGATTAGGAATCTTTGCCGTAATTTCTATATTAAAAATCGTGTGAGCGGCGTATGTGAGGTGACGAGTACCTACACGCCGCCAAATTATGTGTTTTTCTTGTTTATTTTCGTTCTCTTTATATTGTTTCTTCCCTGCCTTAATTGTTACATGTCTACCTGTAATTCCATGCCTAGTTGCTACATGTAGATATTGTGCTCCCCTTGTTGAAGATATACATTATCCGTAGATTCATTGTTCCCCGTTATTTACTTAAGCTGTTCTTATCTGAATTTTTATTATATCCTGGTTTTGTCTCACTGAGCAGTATTATTTGTGTAGAGTTTTATTAATTATATGTTTTTCAGTTGCCTTGTTCTAAATTTTAATTGTTGGTAAGGGCCTTGTGCTAATTTTGTGAAACTTCTATACATCATGTGTAATTGATATGAATATGGTGGGATCGGGTTGCACGCTGCAACATATGAAATAAGGGTGATATATTGAGGAGGAATAAGGGTGAATTGCTATTATACGGTAGGATCGGGTTGCACGCTGCAACATGTGTAATAAGGGTGGAATGTGGTGAAATAAGGGTGAATCGTGATTGTGTTTACTATGATATGGTGGGATCGGGTTTTGCGCCGCAACATTTTATTTATATTTTGTTATTTATGTTATTAAGAATAAATAAGGGTGGATTTTGTTATGTATGGTGGGATCAGGTTGCGCGTCACAACAATTTATGTGTTTATGTGTTTTCTTCGATTGTGTAAATTATTCAGTAGTTTTACAATTCATTTAAGGATTCGTTATAGTTGAATACTAATGAGACACTTTGAGTTCGGTATCTATTCCTTGCACGTTACTGCTTTTACATTATTCTTCTTTCTTTTCTGCCTCACTATTCAATGTATGCAGCTTATATTGTGAGTGTCCTGCCATAGCCTCATCACTCCTTCGTCGAGTTTAGGCTCGGCACTTATATTGCACTCTGCACTTCATGTGCAGATTACGGAACAGGTAGTGACTGATTGAGAGGTTGGGTACAGGTTATACAACTCAGAGACCCAAGGTAGTCCTACTGGCGTCCGCAGGCCCTGGCATCCCCTTCTACACTTCTATACTTACTTTTTTTTCTTTTTTTTCCAAACAGTTGTAATTTCTTTCAGACAATATTCAAAGGCGTCATAGTCCAAAGGCTTCATCCTCAAAGCCGGGAGACACCATTTCATGGCCTGAGGTTCTTTCAAATTGCACATCATTATTCAAAGGCGTCATAGTCCGAAGGCATCATCCTCATAGTCGGGAGACATCATTTCATGGCCTGTGAATCCCTTGTCATATGCTTGACATCATGGTTTGAGGACGTCATCCTCACCATCCAAACACAACCTTCATGATCCAAAGGGAATTTGCATCATGTTTAAGTTCTGGAAATAACCCATATATTTACATGTACCATGTATTAACTTTTTGCAGGTAATCCGAGAAGTAACGGTTCTTCAAATGGGTGCAATCCTCGCTCCGGTTTCCATTCATAACATTCACATCCTGCAATTATTTCAAATATAATTGACCACCATCAATTACCCGCCTTTTACTTTACGACCGTTCAGATGTTTGCTCTGTGATACATCCATAACGTCTCAAATTCACATTCACGACTTCACATAAATTCATTCGATACTATCCCACCCAAAAGAACATTCTCCGAAACATGCCAGCATTCCTATAGCAACTTCATCGACCTCGTTAACCGTTGGATCCAGAACTACACACGGCCTAATTCCCGTAACACCATGGATATGTAGGAAACTCACGAACCAGGGTTTGGCCTCAATTTTTTGAAATCACATCATTCCTCACTCAATTCGGCCAAAATCCGTCATCATTTTCTTTACCCGACAACTCTTTCATCATTCCCAGGAAAAGTGGGGCAGCTGTTGATACCCAATTTTGCCCTCATATTTTTTCAAATAGTATATATACTTTCAAAAAGTCATTTTGTGTCATTATTTAGTTTACAAGCATTTTCTATAATTTTCCATAATTTTAGAGCTTTAAAATTGATTTTTCTTACATTTAAATTACATTAATATTTATTAATTACTCCTTCAAATTATTTTGTGATGACTTAATTACCTAAAATTATTATTTGCACCCATAATAAATGTTTCAAATATTTTTACTTCATTTTATATAATTACATTAGTATTTTTAAGCTATTTGCACAATCTTGCAATGATAGCCTATATTTTACAATTCTATTGCATTCGTCATTTTATTCAAGGTCAAAGTAGTTTCTTACATTTTTATAATCTTCTATTATTGTTAAAAAAATATTAATTTGCATAATTAATTTCAGACCATTAAGGTCCAAAACAATCCCTAGCCCACCAACCTCATCATCCCAAACGACCCAATTTCCCAACCTAGTCCAACAACCAACCCCGACCTGTTTTAGTCCCAGCCGTACGGCTCACAACATACCCCCCCCCCTACTCTCCTTATATCCCCTCACCCAAACCCTAATCCCCATTCTCTCTTCAGCAGCCGCCCTCAAACACTCCTCCCTCCCCTACAAAAACCCTAGTCGCCCTCTCGATCTTTTCTGAATCCCTTTGAATCATGGATTCCTTCCATGATTTTGTTGCCTTTTATGTATTATTTCACTATTACTTGCAAGACCATGGTATCACTTAGTACTGTCCTAAACATGGCAAGTACTATCTCTCAGAATCTGGTCGTTCAACTTTAATCACTTGAATCTGGAAGATATCTTGCCCATGTGCATCATGGCCAGGCTATATGGGTCCGATTAGCCAAGATCTCCAGCTAATTTTTGATTTCTGTCAATTAGTGTTTACCTAATTTTTCCCTAATCCGATTTTTATTTGATTCTGCATTTTATTATTTCCTTATTTAGGTTAATTTTACAGTGTTTCCTTGATTCGTTTGCTTGATTTCTACTGTTATATAAGCCCTCCCTATTCCCCTTTAATTCAGAGATTTTTTACCACTAGATTTACTAAAAACTCAAAGCTATTACTCTATTATTCTCATTCTCTACTTTGGCTCTTGGTCGGCTGAAAGCCAAGGTCATAGGAATTCAATTTTTTCAACTTTTCTTGGTGCGAGCACTGCTCAGGGTCCGTTTGAATACCTTGGAAACTCTGACGCACTAAGATCTTGGGTTCTATTACTCTTTGTTGGCGTTCAGAATACAATGGAATTTGTTCTTTCTTGTTTATATATTTGTCAACTGATAACTGGTACGTTTCTTAGCTTTTGCAATTTCGTTTTTCTGTGTCCATGATTTGCATATTCATACCTCTAAAATTGTGTGACCTAATATGTTTTCTAGACCATCCCTGAGTACAACATTATTGGCATTGAACTTGTTTCATGATCTCAACTCCTTTGGCATTGATTTTATCTAAGAATTTCAGTCCTGAAATATGTATTTGTACATGCTTAACTTGAATAATTTGGACTCCCTTAAACTCGCTTAGACTAGTAGATTAATATCTGAATGTTTACCTTTATAGCTTAACGTGAGTCTGCTTCCCTGTTTTGTCATGAATCTTTGTAATGACTAGTTCGTGTTTGAAATGTATTTAGGACCTTCATGTTGACTATGATCCGCTCCCATGCTAGTTTTATCACTTTATTATGTTTAGGTCTACTAAATCCTATACCCTCTCGTGATCGATTGAGACTTTAGAATAGCTTTCCTAACTTGCATTACTCCCTATAAAGTTCTGATATTGGTATGTTTCATGGATTTATGGTATTGTGATGCTTAACTTGAATAAGTTGGACCCCCTAGGTCTTAACCCCTTTGATTTAGTGCTTTACTTTGAACTAGTTTTGGCATTGTGCACCTTTAATCTCAAAAAATCTGATTCCTTTAACTCTCAATATGTTTGCTGCCAAATATGCTATCTCTTATTAAGTGTTGGACCCATAATAGCAACCTTCCCCCTTAAGTTTGTTGAACCTCTTGATTGGCATGTTCTGTGTTTTAAGCAACTCTACTATGTCTGCTTCTGAAATGCAAGTGTATCTCTTTTAATTCTGTCACTAAGTCATGTTCTCTCATTCTTGTTTGTTATCCATATCATTCTGAGTCTTTCATTCTTGGTCGGCTGAAAGCCAAGGACACCAAGACACTCACCATTTCCCTCCCTAGTGTGAGCACTGATCAAGGTCTATTTGAGGCCCTTGTGAACTCTGACACACTAGGGCTTATGGTCTTTTGGCCATTCTCTTTACTTCTAATGCTTGAGTTATCTCATTTCTTTCCTCATTCTATCTGTTGAGCATATAAGCTGTTTAAAATGATTTATGGGTAACATAATGTTTGGTCATCCAGTTAATCTATGGCTATCTTGTTTTGGTTTGGGTTTTCCCTGTGATTTTGGGTTGCCGATAGATGTAGTCCCTGTTAATCGGGGTGTGCTAAGTTGGTGAAGAAGGAATTTTGTTGAAGTTATAGATCCAATGTTATTGTTTGTACAATTCCTTGTAATTACATTCATTACTAGGTTGGGCCTGTAATAACTTCGTAATAAATAATTGGGAGTATTAGTAAAATGGGGAAACGAGTATATTTAATGTTTGCATGAAACGGTATCCAGCATGCTTATAGGATGCATATGATTTATTTATCCAACCTGCTATATATGACTTTCAATTTTTGGTGCACTATTAAAAATCATGTCATTAGGAGAATCACACACCCACTATTCGCCTTCCATTAAACATGAGTTTAAATGCTTCATCTATTTCTATGTCTACTGCTATGAGTTTCTAGACAGCATGCCTATAGGGAGTAAGCATTCTTTTGATTTGCATAACTGCTTCAAATGCATTAGAAATCATGCATGTAGGATTTAATTAGTTAGTTGTCATTGCTATAATGATGCTCACCTAGAAAACATGTATATAAGGACTAAATATAGGGAATCGTTTTCAATCGCCAATCTTTAGAAATCCTACCAATAGGATATCACCACTCATTTTAATGCTGAACACCTCAAATTTCGTTTCTTGTTTAACCATGTCACTGTTAGAAAGAACGAGCAATTCTAAGTATTCTTCAATTGATTCATTATACTTTATTGTGAAAATCACTTAGAAATCATGACAATAGGTTTAATAACTTATTTACTTAATAATCAGCTTGCAATAACCATAATTATTTAGGAATCATGTATATAAGTGGCACCTTAAACTTCCTGCATGTTTGAATCCATGGTCAATCATGTTTATTGGGTTTAATGATCCCTAATTTTGCCTCAGCCCTAAGACTGTTTTAACGCCTGGTATAAGAACCTTTTTTGCGTGCATTCGCTACCTAAGTGTGGAGGCTAATTTGATCCCTTAACTGCTCTTATATGAAATCCTATGTGTTTTATGTCTCCTAGCTTTTAAACATTTTGCGCAGCCTAAGTAAAGTCTAGAACCACCTAGATAGAGGTCCAATGCCTCCTAGACCATAGGTGTGGGACGGGTAATGCACGCATAGGGAACGACTTAGAATTGAATTAGAGCGCCTTTAGGTAAACAACTTAAACATATTAATCGGGTAGCAGGAGATGATAGTTTGTGCCCGCTGAATAATATAAGTAACTCCTTATCTCGAAGGAGTTGCAAAGTATTATTTATGTTGCCCAGGGTGATCCTTTAGGATAAAAAAAATAGGACCCCCCCCCCCCCC
>ML418661.1:0-84574 GCA_005239525.1 Nicotiana knightiana | reverse complement strand
GGCCCCCCCCCCCCCCTCCTTATCTTCTTTATTTGTCTAATCATCTAATATAGATTTAATAGTTATATTCCTGAAATACTTACTTTTCATTGTGTCAATAAATTCATTTGATCTTTACTCTCTCTATTTATCTTACCTATTTGTAATCCATATAGTTTTAAGTTCAGTCGGGACCCACAGTTGTGGACCTCGAAAAGTGTCTAACACCTTCTCTTTGAGTTAATTTGAGCCCTTACCCGATCTTTGGTGGCGTTGACTAGTCAAATAGAGTTATCTGCGTAATAGGTGACCTAACAGACCTTAATAAATGTTAGGTGGCGAATTTTTTTTTCTTAACACCCCATCTCCTATACAAAAGAGTTGTAATATGTCGAAACCCGATTTTGCGAGAAAAAGGGGCGCAACAATGTGGATGGACTTCGTGAGTTGATTCTTGTGGAGGCCCACAGTTCTCGGTATTCTAATCATACGGGCACCACCAAGATGTATCAGGACTTGCGGCAACCTTATTGGCAGAAGAAGATGAAGAAGGATATAGTTGCTTATGTAGCTTGGTGCCTAATTGTCACCAAGTAAAGTATGAGCATCAGCGACCTGGTGGTATGCTTTAGCAGATAGAGATTCCTGAGTGGAAGTGGGAGAGTATCACTATGGATTTTTTTGTTGGACTCCCACGGACTCAGAGGAAGTTCGATGTCGTTTGGGTTATTGTGGACAGGCTGACTAAGTCAGCACACTTTATTCTCGTGGGAGTTACCTATTCTTCGGAGTGGTTGGCATAGATTGACATTCGTGAGATCGTCCGTCTTCACGTTGTGCCCATTTATATCATTTCTGATCGAGGTACTATGTTCACCTCGCACTTCTGGAAGACAGTACAACGTGACTTGGGCATGCGGGTTGAGTTGAGCATAGCATTTCATCATCAGACGGACAGACAATCCGAGCGCACTATTCAGATCTTGCAGAATATTCTCCGCGCATGTGTCATAGACTTTGTAGGATCGTGGGATTAGTTATTTCCGGTTGCAAAGTTCACCTACAACAACACCTACCAGTTGAGCATTCAGATGGCTCCATATGATACATTATACGGTAGGCGGTACCGGTTGGGTGGTTCGAGCTGGGGGAGGCTCGGTTGTTGGGTACAGATCTAGTACAGGATTCCTTGGATAAGGTCAAGATTATTCAGGATCAACTTCACACAGCTCAGTCCATGCAGAAGAGTTATGCCGACCGTAGAGTTCATGATGTTGCATTCATGGTCGGGGAGAGGGTGTTGCTTCGGGTATCACCCATGAAGGGTTCTATGAGGTTTGGAAAGAAGGGCAAGTTGATCCCTACGTATATCGGAGAGGTGGCTTACAGGCTTGCGTTGCCTCCGGGGTTATCAATAGTTCATCAAGTGTTCCATGTGTCCATGCTCTGGAAGTATCATGATGATCCTTCCCACGTGTTAGATTTCCACTCTGTTCAGTTAGATAAGAAATTGACTTATGAGGAGGAGCCGGGGGCCATTCTAGCCCAGCAGGTTTGTCAGTTGAGGTTGAAGAGTTATCCTCCAGTTTGAGGGTAGTAGAGAGGTCAGCCTATCGAGGCAGCTACTTGAGAGTCCGAGTTGGACATGCGGAGTCGATATCCCCACCTATTCACCGGTTCAGGTACTTTTCTATGTCTGTTCGAGGACAAACGGTTGTTTTAGAGGTGGAGAATGTGATGACCCGATAGGTCATCTCGTGTTTTAAAACCTAATTCTATTATTGGAGGCCTTATAAATCATGTTTTAGCCTTCCTTGATTTACGTGCGTAGTCCGGCGTCTTTCCGGAAAGCTTTTATGTTAAAAACTGATAGAAAGAAAAAATTATGCCTAAAAACATCATTTGAGTTGACTTCGATCAATGTTTTTTGTAAAAGGACCCCGATTTATGTTTTGACGGTCTCATTAGGTTTGTATCGTGATTTGGGACTTGGGCGTATGCCTGGAATCGAAATCGGAAGTCCTAGCTTGAGATATCAAACTGTCGAAATTTGATAATTGAAAGCTTAATGAATTTGAAATGTTTGACCCAAGCTTAAATTTTTGGATAACGGGTCCGTATTTTGGTTCCGGAACCCGGTATAGGTCCACTACAATATTTATGAATTGTCTGTAAAATTTGATGAAAAACGGAGTTGGTTTGACGTGATTCAGACGTCCGGTTCTGAAAATAGGAATTTCAAAGTTTTCTGGCAAATTTCATTTGATTTGGTGTTTAATTCGTAGTTTTAGGTGTTATATGGCGATTTAATCGTGCGAGAAAGTTCTTATGATATTTTTAGACTTGTGTGCATGTTTGGTTTGGTGCCCCGAGGGCTCGGGTGAGTTTCAGATAGGCTATAGAGTGAAAGTAGGACTAAGAACATTGCTGGTGTTCCAATTGCTTGTGTGCAAGATCAGCATGGCATTTTCGACCTCTGCAGGTTCCACATTTGCGAGCTATTTATCACATTTGCGAAGATAGCTGAGCCTCATGAATTTTTCATTTGCGAACATTCCTTCGCATTTGCGAAGTGAGACCGGGAAGGCAGTGATTGCATTTGCGATCACAAGGTCGCAATTGCGGAAAAGGTCAGGCTCGTATTTGCGATATTTTCTTCACATTTGCGATGATAATAGGAATGAGAAGTATTCACATTTGCGGTAGGATCTTCGCATTGGCGGGACTCGAATTTTCGAACCCCAGGTCGCAAATACGACACCTGCAACTGATCAAAATGACTTTGGACGGGATTTTTGGTTCATTTCTCAAATTTTCAAAACCCAAAACCTTAGAAGCGATTTTTCCAAGACTTCTTCTTCCCCAAAACATTGGTAAGTGATCCTAACCTACTTTATTCCAATCTTCACTACTTTTCCTAAGATTTCAACCTAGAATCTAAGGTTTTTCATGGTGGAATTAGGGGTTTTTTGGTAGAAACTAGGGATTTGGTAAATTGGGGATTTAGACCTCAAATTGAGGTCGGATTCCAAAAAAATTACATAACCAGGCTCGGGGTGAATGGGTAATCGGATTTTGGTCCGAATTTCGGGTTTGGACCAAGTGGGCTCGGGTGTTGACTTTTGTTGACTTTTTAAAAAATGGACTAAATTGAATTCTTGCAATCGTTGGTAGTTCATAAGGCTTAATTCGAATCGTTTGGTTGGTAATTTTCTAGATTCTATTGGTCCGTATGCTTGTTTGAGAGGCAAGGTTGTGGTTGAGCAGTGAGTGATCCTTGGAGAGAGGTAAGTGTTGTGTATAACCTTGACTTGAGGGAATTAGGAACCGTCGACCTATTTCCTATATGAAATTCATGTGAGCGGCATATATGTGAGGTGACGAGTACTTATGCCTCGCCAATGTCACGACCCATTTTACTCATCTGAAAGGTGTCGTGACGGCAGCTAGTCTCTACGACTAGGTAAGCCTATTATTACGGAAAAATGAAAGGAAACATAAAGATAAAAGCCAAATAGTATAATTTAATAAGCAGGGATAGTGCCATTAGGCATATACAATATCGTCACTCCCAAAACCTGGAATGTCGCCAGCCACAAGCTACTAAAAGTCTATATTGCTCTACACAAAATGTCTGAAGAAAACAGGGGAAAATTTCTACGCGGTGGAATAGACGGGGACTCCGAGTTTTGCGGACGCGAGCAGAAGTACCTTGAAGTCTCCTAAGCAGCAACCACACGCTAGACCCGCGGCTGATAGCTCGTACCCGGATCTGCACACGGAAAACATGTACAGAAAAGGGCATGAGTACACCACAATGGTACGTAGTAAGTGCCAAGCCTAACCTCGGTCGATTAGTGACGAGGTCAGGTCAGGGCCCTACCGGTGTGAATATAATAAACTAAAAGAGTAAGAGATATAAATATATTCTATAGTAAAATGATTTAAGGAAGTCCACAGTAATAAAAGTCAAGAAAGCCTTCGGCTCAGAACAAGGAAATACAACAGGGGAATCTCTCGGGATACCGTCACGTAGTCCCAAAGTAAATATGCGGTGCTTGGGGATCTCCCGGAATACGTCTGTAGTCCCAAAATAAATATGCAGTGTTGGGGATCTCCAAGAATATGTCTGCAATCCCAAAATAAATATGCAGTTCAAACAATGACATGATAGTTGTAACATCAAAACTTTACAGATTAGACTAAGTGAAACCAAGGAAAACAGGAACCTCTCTAGACGCGCTGCACAGAATTTCAAATAAACAGTCAAAACGCGTAGGCATGCTTTCCTAGTCTAAACAAGGCAATTAAACATAGTAGTGCAGTTCAACCAAGAGGGAAAATAGTATGATATACAGAAAACGGGATTTTTACAAAAATAGCCCGTGAACGCACTCGTCACCTCACGTAAACGGCGCTCATACATCAAATAGTACCAAACATCCTAAGGAGAAGTTTCCCCACACAAGGTTAGGCAAGACACTTACCTGGAACCGCTCAAATCAATCAGAAAACACGTTCTTTCCACGAGTATCCAACCACGAATGGCCCAAACCTAATCAAATCAATTGCATAATGTAAATATAACTACAAGTAACTACTTTAGCTAATGAATTCGAAGCTAAGGCAAGAAAATAGCAAAAACGCCCAAAAAGTCTCCCCGGGCCCACGACTCGAAATCGGGTAAACGTTACCAATTTATAAAACCCACTCACTCACGAGATCAATCGCACAACAATCATCTAAATTCGATGTCTAAAACCCATTCAAAACTCAGAGATTCGATTGGGAAACTTTTCCCCCATTTCCCTACATTTCTCACTCAATTTTCTTGATTAAATGAAGAAAACTACAATAGATTAATGCAATAAAACTAAATTCGAGTAATGAATAGTTACCCACAAGTTTCCTCTGAATATCCCTCAAGGAATCGCCTTCTCCCGAGCTCAAAAATAAAAAATAGAGTGAAATGAACTTACCCTCCATTTTGTCCCCTTTTCTGCGCAGCGATCTTCGCACCTGTGGGCCTTGGGTTGCACCTGCGACGCCGCACCTGCAAAAAATCCATTTCGGGTGCGGAATATACTAAAGAGGACTGGGTCCGCATCTACAGCTATGGGGCCTCACTTGCGCGTGCGCGCCTGCGGACCTTCTTCCGCGCCTGCGCTTCCCTTTTGCATCTGCGGGCATCGCAGATACGGCTCCTTCCTCGCACCTGCGACCCCTGATCAAGCATTCCATTTCTGCATCTGCACCTCGCCCTCCGCACGTGCGAGTCCGCACCTGCGGTTCCCACTCTGCAGGTGCGAAACACCAGACACCAAAAAACTTCAGCCATTTTCTAAGTCCAAAAATTCATCCTTTAAGCATCCGAAACACACCCGCGGCCACCGAGACCTCAACCAAACATACCAACCAGTCCTAAGACTCCATAAAAACTTAGTCGAGCTTTCAAACCACATTTAACAACATCAAAAACATGAATTATGCACGGATACAAGCCTAAGGAACTTTGAATTTTCCAACTTCTACGAACGATGCCGAAATATATCAACCTTGTCCGAAAGACATCAAATTTCACACACAGGTCACAAATGACACTATGAACCTACAACCATGTCTGGAATTCCATTCCGGGCTCGATATAAAAATTTCCACTACCAGCTGAAATCGCCAAAAATCCAACTTTCACCAATTCAAGCCTAAATTTACTACGGACCTCCAAAACACATTTTGGACGCGCTCCTAAGCCCAGAATCACCCAACGGAGCTAACGGAAGTGACAGAATCCCATTCCGAAACCAGTTTCACACAATTCTAACTACGGTCTAAATTCTAATACTTAAGCTCTCATTTAGGGACTAAGTGTCCCAAAACACTCTGAAACTGACAACCAATCATCCCGGCAAGTCACAAAAGCAGAAATAGATGGGGAAAATAATTATTAGTTTATTGGGACTCTAATTCTCAAAACGACCGGCCGGGTCGTTACAACCAATTTATCTATTTTTGCCTTTTTCTTTCTCGTTCTTCTCATATTTTCTCTTTCCTTGCCTTAACTGTTATATGCTCTAATTGTATTCCCATGCCTAATTGATACTTGTTGGACATTGTTTTCCTCTGTTAATGCTATTAGTTATTCTGTAGCTTCATTATCTCCTATTATTTGCTTAAGCTGGTTTATCGGTACTTTTATGGTATATTCTAAATTGGTCTCGCTGAGTAATATTACTTATGTGAATTTTCATGGTGTACAAGCTTCCTATTTGTTTCGGTTTGATGTTTAAGTATTGTGAAGAGTTCTATGATTTGAATTGTGAAACTCCTGTACATACTGAGAAATTAATATTGATATGGTGAGATATGATTGCACGCTGCAACACGTGGAATAAGGTGATATATTGAGGAGGAATAAGGGTGAATCGATATTGTATGGTAGGAACGGGTTGCACGCTGCAACAGGTATAATAAGGGTGGATTGTTTGGTGTAATAAGGGTGAACTATGATTGTGTTATTGTGATATGGTGGGATCGGGTTGCACACCGTGACACTTTTATTTATATTATCTTGTTTATGCTATTATGATAAAATAAGGGAGGAATATGATATGTACGGTAGGATCGGGTTGCGCGCCGCAACAACCTATGTATTTATGTTTTCCCTGAACTCTGTTAGTTGTACGGTATTCTTATTTGCACTTAAGGATTGGTAGTATCTGAATGCTGTTGAATTTACTTCTGGGAACTGTAGTTATTTCTTGCAAGTTACTGCTTTATTCTATTCGTTTTTTTTTTTTGCGTTTGTTATATATATTGTGTACAGGTTGCAGTGTGAGTGACCTGTTGTAGCCTCATCACTCCTTCGTCGAGGTTAGGCTCAGCACTTACCAGTACATGGGGTCGGTTGTACTGATACTACACTCAGCACTTCCTGTGCAGATTTTGGAGCTGGTCTGACCTGATCGTGAGGTTGGCTGTAGGATCCATCTGATAAGAGACCAAAGGTAGACATGTCGGCGTCTGCATGCCCTGGCGTTCCCTTCTATACATTTCATTTTGATGTTTCTTATATTTCGAAAATAGTTGTATTTCTTTCGAAAATTACTTGTAGTAAAATCTTAGAAGTTCATGAATTGTGACTCCAGATTCTGGGTAATAGTATATATGGAGGCTGTTATATATTTCCGCTCTCATTTCAACTCGTTATAGCTTATTTGATGTTAATTACTTAAATGTAAAAGAATTGGCTAATGATTCTCTAACGTTGGCTTGCCTAGGAAGTGGAATGTTAGGCGCCATCATTGTCATGACTCAATTTCGTATTAGGCCGTGATGGCGCCCAACACCATTGCTAGGCAAGCCAACACCGAATAACTAAGAACAATTTGGATAGTCTACTAATGTGTGTGCCAAGACCTGGTGTCACAATTAAATAGGTCATCTAGCAGAATATACAAAACCATATACTAGCCTACTGTTTGGAAGGAAGTAAACAAAAAAATAAAATATAAAGAAGACTCAAGCTGCTGCAGAATGGCTCAAAAGGACAGCTCACCGATAGTCTCGAACGGGGGAAGTAGAACTAAGCGTCGGGCTGGTGACCAGATGCACTCGCCTCAAATTCTGTACAATCAAGTATAGAAGCGTAGCATGAGTACATAAAAATATGTACCCAGTAAGTATCTAGTCTAACCTCGAAGAAGTAGTGGTGAGGGGTCGACTTCGACACATACTAGGGCCAACAATATAATAATGTAAGAATTCTAAATAAACACAATATGTAGAAATAATAATAACTCAGAAAGTGAAACAACTGAACGACTTTTGCATCAAATTGAAGAATCTGAACACTTTCTTTATTTCAACAAATGTCCTACAAAACTGTAAATTTATACAAATTAATAAAAGGGCTTTCAGTACTATTATAACACATAAATTCCACCGAGGAAGTTCGGCATGATCCAACATAAAGTGTAAACTGTACACTACTGAGGGTCGAACGATGCGAACCATATATGCATCTATTACCCCGCTCGCGAATTATCCATGCGCCGTGGTCAAACATAAATGTAAAGAATTACCCCGCTCGTGAATCATTCATGCGACGCGGTCAAATATAAATGTAAAGGATTACCTCACTCGCGAATCATACCTGCGACGCAGTCAACACATAGATTTCTTAGATTGTTTTAGTATTCCTCCATTCTTTTCAAAATAAAAATTTCAAATGAAAACCTTTAAGGTTACGATTTTTATATAACAATTTCTACTTCCTCAAAACTTTTAGCAACAACTCAATTCCACTACTTCTCAAGGCAAACAATAAACAAAAATTGGTAACTATATCAACAAGGCATGATGTAGGCCTAAACTACCCGGACATTGGCATAGTTAGTAGCTATGTCCGGACTCTCATCACCTAGTGCGTACGTAGCCCCACATATAATCACATATCAATTAAATTCACCTAGCTATGGTAAATTTCCCTCTTACAAGGTTAGAAAAGAGACTTACCTCGTCTCAAAGCTTACTTCTCACTCCAAGAATGCGCTCAAACCTCCAAACTTAACGCCAAACGACTCGAAACTAGTCATAAACTAATCAATCTATGCTCAAAAGTTCATAATTTCACCATTTAAGGGATTACGCAACCTAATTTTCACGATTCCTAAAATTCACCCCCCGGCCCACATGCTCGAATTCCGGAAATTTTCAAAGAAAGTTGTTACCCATAGCCTTAGGAACATAAATATATAATTTTCACTAAGTCCCATAACCATTTTCGTGGCAATACTCAATTTTTATCAAAACCCAAGGTTTTCCTCTAAACCCATAATTTCCATTAATTTACGTGTAAAAATCTAATTATAAACTATGTATTAAACTCACATTAAGTAGAATTTACTAGGCTAGGTCGAAATCCCCTTCTCAAGAGCTCTCAAATTGCCCAAAGTTTAAATAAATGACACCATAAATGCCCAAGTCCCGTTTTTAAAATACCTCATTGCCTTCATCTTTTTCGCACCTGCGGGGAGATGGTCGCAACTGCGGTCATGCACCTGCGGAAAATCTATCACAGGTGCACATCCTCCCCTAATGTCCCAGCCCCACATCTGCGGACCAAAGGAATCGCACCTGTGCAAGAGTTCGCACCTGCGACCACTGTCCTCGCACCTGCGGTGGCGCAAGTGCACTAAGGCTTCCGCACCTGCGGTGCCTGGGCTGGCCTTCCACTTTCGCTCCTGCGGCTCATGGCTTGCACCTGCGAGCTCGCACATGCGGCTAACCAACCGCAGGTGCGGTCGCACCAGAACTGGTGCACCAGCATCTCTTTCGAGCTTCAAACTTGACTCGCACGACGTTCGAATGGTATCCGGGAGCCCTGAGGCCCCGTCCAAACATACCAACAAGTTTGAAATCATAAGACAGACTCGCTCGCACTCTCGGAACGCCCAAAACAACATTAAAACTAAGAATCACAACCCAAAACCAATGAATCAAAACATAAGAGTTTCAAGTTCCTCATTTAACTTCTGATGTGTCAAAGTGTACTTAAACTACTCAGAATGACACAAAAATTTGTGTGCAAGTCTTAAATGACATTAAGGAACTATTCCCGATCTCGGATTTACGTTTGGACATCAATATCATGAAAACACGTTCCAACCCAAATTTAAAGAATTTCTAAAAACCTTTAAGGACCAAATTTCACTATTAGATGCCGAAATGTTCCCGGGTCATCCGAAACCCGCTCCGAGCATACGCCCAAGTCCGAAATTATCATACAAACTTATTGGAACAATCAAATCCTGATTCCGAGGTGGCTTACTCAAAATCTTGACCGAAGTCAAACTTGGCCCTTTTGGCCAACCTTAATGAACCAAGTGTTCCGATTTCACTCCAAACTCTCCAAATCTCCGAACCAATCATACCCGCAAGTCATATATCAGTAAAAGAAAGTATAACGTCTTATTTAGGGAAATAGGGTTCTGTAAAGCAAAACGACCGGCTGGGTCGTTACAATCACGATCTCGACGGTGGGAATTCTGGGTCGTGACACCTGCACATATACTTTTGAGACTACGAGGAGGTACCTCGACAGATCTCTTTGCACATTTACTTTGGGACTACGAGACGGTATCTCGGGAGATCCCCTACTACTTAACCATGTGTGTTGTACTACTATTTAGCTGTGTTTTCCTTTTTGTTAAATTCCGGCCTCTTATTATCTTGCTACACTCTCCTGCCTTATTTATTGTATATTAGTGGTCTCTGACCTAACCTCATCACTACTCGACCGAGATTAGGCTTGGCACTTACTGGGTACCATTTTGGTGTACTCATGCTATTCTTCTGCACATGTTTTGTGTGCAGATTCAGGTGCTCATTATCAGCCACATAATCAGGGAGTGGTGACAGTTTGGAGACTTCAAGGTATATTTGCAGCGTCCGCAGACCTTGGAGTCCCCCTCTATTCTTCCCTATGTCAATTACCTTCTGTATTTCTTTTATTAGACTCTGGTGTATAGAGTTAATAGTTTCCTTTTGTAGCTTGTGACTTATGATGTTCTGGGTTTTGAGAATACCGTGTATTACTAGAGTGTTGGTTATTTTACATGCCGATCGGCATTGTTACCAGCTATTTGGTTATCTGTTGCAGTTAATTGTTAAATTATACTTTCATTTTTGTTATTTTTCGCAATTTGTTAGGTTTACTTAGTCGTAGAGACTAGATGCCGTCACGACGTTTTACGGAGGGAATTTTGGATCATGACATGCAAGCTGAAGATGAATATGGAATTGTGCAAAAGGGTGTTCTTGAAGTTCCTTGTCGCGCTGAGGAATTACAGAAGATTCTGCAACTCAAGATTGGAAGGAATATCACTTCTTTTGCAGTTTAACTATTCGGATTGTGTTTCCCTTTTTACATCAGATATATGTACACCATAGCTAGTGTTGACTTGGTTATTACTCCTGTTTAATCTAATAGTTTATGTTCTGACAGTATAAACAAAAATTTACATTAAAGGTGACTTTTTATATTAGAGTTGAAACGATAACCGGAAAATAGATTAACTTAAACTCTTAGGGGTCATTTGGTTGGGAAACAAGTTATCTCGGGATTAGTTATCCCGCCCTTTCATAGGGATAAAAACACTACAATATTTATCTCGGGATAAATAATCATGGGATTACTTATATCACGATTTTATCCCAACCAAATAAGGGATAAACTCCTCTCAAATTTAATCCCGAAATTAATTATCCCTTATCCCTCGTACCAAACAAGATCTTAGGCTATACTTGGCCTCCTCTACAATTAAAAATGAAACTTAGTTTGTGTTGACAGGATTACTATGCCATCTTGGATTATATTAGTACTAGATGAGGGTGCCCGTGCATATTCTCGATATCAAAGTTTGTGTTATTTGCAGGCACATCACATATATCTGAAGGTATTTCAACATTGTAAATGAGAGTAATGCAGCACCTTTATATATTATAAGAAAGCTATCAGTGGTAAGTCAGAAATCCTTCCTTAAAAAGGGTAAAGAGACAGCGATTGCACATAACATACAAAACCAGGAGGTGTCACCAAATTTACAAATATAGCAACATTCAGAACAAATAAGCACCTCTCATAGGTTTTTTGTATAATGATGGGCATTCCTGTCATTGCAGCGTAGGTAAAAAGCCTAACTTACAAGTCGTTGTTCATTTGTTGTAAAATGATAAGTCTTTTACCGGATAAATCGAGAAATTGAAAAATAATTAACCACTTTGCTTATAGGTCATGTTATTATTGCAGTAGTTATTTCCTCCTTGGCTAATTGATTCATTTTCCATTACCTTTCGAGAGGAATCTAGTTTAGAAGTGGCATAATTACTCTGTTCCATAGCTGCAAATCTAGAAGTAATACATCATAAGATAAGGCACAGACCCTATATGAACCCTTGGAGTACAAAATTAAGAAACAAAGAAATCAAATGAATATTTGATATTAGGTGTAAATAAGAAGAATATGATAACCAAACCAGTGTTGTCAAAGTAACGGGGGCCTCGAGCTTGATAGCCTCGGAATCTCGAGGTCAGTTAGTAGAAATAAAGTATGAACAATAAATGAAGAACAATAAAGTTGAAGAATAGTCTTGAGCACAGTAAATGAGAAAAGCATAGTAAAAAGTTCTATAGTAGTGAATGATGATCTTTACAAATGCTTCGAGTCCCCTTTATATAGGAGGGGAAAATACATTTCTATTTACAGTAAAAAATTATTGGTACAGCTGTATAACCGCCTAGTACGGATTTGTACGAACCAATCCTGAGATTTGCGCCTTGACCTATATGCCCTTGAGAAATTCTCGCTTTTTCTTGACTATAATCAATTTTGCACCGCCTCGAGGTAGTCCGCATCGAGCCTTCGATGTGCTCTCTCGAAAGTATGCATTCTCAGATTGGGCTCGAACTTTACTTCGAGCCTTCCGAGCTCGGGCTCGACACAACAGAGACTTCGAAATCGAACTCCTCCGATTTCGGTCGTATACAACATCACAACCTAAACCCTCCCTTAAATAAGTTAGAACAAATATAAACTACACTTCAAAATATCTTGCAAGCACTCTCTCAGAGAAAAGACAGGTAAAAAAATATATTTTAGGTGGTGAGATTTAATAGGTAAAAGAAATATGATTAAATCAAGACATTGAAACTTTGAGTTCTTACTTTTCTTGTTGTATAGCTAGAAGTGTGGCTAACTCATCCAAACTAATAACACAGTCCCCCTTTCTATTAGCTTGTTTGAATAGCATAGCGATACTGAATAGCAGAATAAACTGTGAGCTTGATAAATCTAAATGCACAACTCATATTTATCCATGCAAGCTCGTATGAAACTCTGTCATGGCTAATGGTGAAGAGAAGAAGAAAGCAGTTACATGAGGAAGAAGAGAAGAGAATAATTTTGTATATTGAAAAAAATGAAGTAAATATAAGGATATATATTTGTAACTTAACTATAGTTATGTCAACTAACTATAGTTCTAACAACCTAACTATGGTCACCACTAACTACTAACCAACTATAACTAACTCAAGCTTAACACTATTACAATACTAACTAACTAATCTTTACACTCCCGCTCAAGCTGGAGGGTGTAGAATGTTAAGCACTCCAAGCTTGCCTAAAAGAAAGGCATGTTGTGAATGGCCAAGTCCTTTAGTTAACAAGTCAGCCCGTTGATCCTTGGTCCCTAAGAAAAGAGGTACGAGCAGACCTTGTTTGATTCTATCACTTACAAAGTGGCAATCGATCTCTATGTGTTTGGTATGTTTGTGGAAGATAGGATTAGATGTTATTTGTAAAGCTGACTTACTATCACAATAGACATTCACTGATTGTTTGATAGTCACACCTAGCTCAGCAAACAGTCCCCACAACCATACGACCTCTGTTGTCACTGCTGCTAAACTTCTATATTCTGCCTCTGCAGAGCTTCTTGATATTGTATGTTGTTTCTTTGATTTCCAAGAGATGAGGGAGTCACCAAATTTGATCAAGTATCATGTAACAGACCTGCGTGTGTTTGGACAACTAGCCCAATCAGCATCACAGAAGCAAGTTAATCTATCTTCATTAGACTTGCCTAGAAGGATTCCCATCCATGGCTCATGTTTGAGATATTTGAAAACTTTCCTAGCTGCATCCCAATGAGACCTTTTGGGCTCTTGCATGAATTGACTAAGAGTCTGCACCACAAATAAAATGTCTGGATAGTGATGGTAAGATAGATCAACCTACCAATCTGTCGTTGATATTCAGCTACATCAAATAGTATCTCGTCATTCGTAACACTAGTGTGTCTATCAAACTCCATAGAAGTAAACTTTTGATTGAGATCAATTGGAGTCAGAACAGGCTTGGCACCTCCAAGGCCAACATCCGAAATCAATTGGAGACAATACTTTCTTTGGTTCAAAAGTATTCCACTCTTGGACCTTAACACTTCAATTCCCAGGAAGTACTTAAGATCACCAAGATCCATGACTTTAAACTGTTGGTGAAGCACCTATTTAGTCTCATTGATAAATTGTGTGCTATTTTCAGTTATCAACAAATCGTCCACATATACTAACACTGCCACAAAGTTTTCACCATTTCTCTTAGTAAATAAGGAGTAGTCATAAAAACTCTGAACATATCCTGCAACTATGAGGGCCTTACTGAGCTTGATATTCCATTGCCTTGAAGCTTGTTTTAGGCCATATAGTGATTTCAGTAGCCTGCAAACCTTTGTCTCCCCCTGTTTTATGAAACCTTGAGGGAGTTCCATGTACACTTCCTCATACAAATCACCCTGTAGAAAGGCATTGTACATGTCCATTTGTGAGATATTCCATCGCCTGGAAGAAGCAAGTGCAATAACAGATCTCAGAGTAACCATTTGGCAACTGGTGAGAAGGTTTCATTGTAGTCTAAACCTTTCCTTTGACTATATCCCTTAGCAACCAATCTTGCCTTAAACCTTACTTCTCCACTAGCTTTGTACTTGATCTTATATACCCACTTTGACCCAATGGCCTTCTTTCCTTTTGGAAAATCAACAACATCCCAAGTTTTGTTGTCTTCTAGTGCCTTAATCTCCATTTCCATAGCTTCAATCCACCTTCTGTCCTTTGAAGCCTCGGAAAAGTTCTTTGGCTCGGTCATCACAAAAATGTTGGCTAGAAAACTTCTGCATTTATCCTTCTACTT
This sequence comes from Nicotiana knightiana, assembly GCA_005239525.1. Classification (NCBI taxonomy): domain Eukaryota; kingdom Viridiplantae; phylum Streptophyta; class Magnoliopsida; order Solanales; family Solanaceae; genus Nicotiana; species Nicotiana knightiana. Next base: position 69,842 of record ML418661.1, on the reverse strand, counting down.
GTCATAAGACAAGTAGTTAGATAATGGATAAGAAGATCCCTGACTCCTTTTTGTGGTTATATAATTGTGCAGCCATAAAGGCTCTTTTGAGGTTCTTTTTTATCTCCTTACTTCATTTCTTTCCAGTTCTACAACTGGTGAGACAGTGACATCACTTTGCAAATTGATTGTTGTTGTGTTGGTACTGATATCCTTGCATCATCTTAACTAGATTCACCAACTCTTGCTTCAGACATGTCTATGTTGTTGTCTTCTACAACTACTAATAAATGTTGTTCATCCTGTGCATATTCTTCTGTGTTCTCACTCTCCACATTTGTTGGCAAGTGCTGCTCAGTATGAGCATTTTCTGCAGCTGCTTCATTCTCATTTATTCTAGCATCAACTGTTGTGTCTGTTTCATGACACCTTGGCTCAGTTTCCTCATTCGTGCTATCATGTCGAGTCCTCTAAAGTTGCGAATCTCCACTGCTGAGAGGTTGTGTTGCAAACATCTCTATTTGTAATGACCCGACCGGTGGTTCCATGAGATTAGCCCCGTTTTCTCTGTATTTGCTTTATCATATATTTCTTAGCCTATTTATGTTATATTGGGTCGGTTGGTTCGGGTTCGGAGTGGTCGTGGTGAGAACTGAGACACTTAGTCTCTCAAATTGGCTTAATAGTTGGAAAAGTCAATTGGGAGTTGACTTATTGGTAAGAAATCTCGGAATGTAGATTTTATGGCTCGTATAGCTTCGTTAGGTAATTTGGGACTTAGGAGTGTGCTCGGAATGAAAGTTTTGATGTCCGGTGTAGAATTAGGCTTGAATTGGCGAAAGTTAGTTTTTGGCGATTTCCGGTCGGCATGGGAAAATAGGCTATCGGGGTCGGAAAGGAATTCCGGGAATTGGAGCAGGTTCGTAATGTCATTTTAGATATGTGCAAATTTTTAGGTCAATCGGATGTGTTTTGGATGGTTTCAGCATCCTTGGAAAAATTTAGAAGTTTCAAAGTTCATAGGCTTGAATTTGATGTGATTTTGGTGTTTTGTGTTGTTTTTGGTGTTTCGAGGGATCAACTAAGTTTGAATGATGTTATGGAGTGTTTTGGTAGGTTTGGTTGAGGTCTCAAGGTCCTAGGGTGTGTTTCGGGTGGTCAACGGAGTGTGTTTGGCCATAAAAGAACTGATGTTGCTGCTGCATTTTCTTGATTCTGGTTTCCTTATATGTGATCGCAATAGTGGGGATGCGATCGCATAGGTTTATTGGTGAGGCAGAAGAAATTGTTATATGTGATCACCATTAATGGTCCATGATTGCGAAGTGAGAGAAGCCAGAGTAGTGCGGTCGCGTGAGGTTTAATGCAATCGCACAATGTGGGCGCGTGTGGCAGGGGGTGTTTTGGTTACTCTACGCGAACGCGGTTGGGTGGACGCAATCGCACAGAGGAAGGAGGGCCAATTCTTCATGAACATTTCCCTTGTGACGCGAACGCACTGAAGAAATATATAGTGTTGGGCAGTGTTTCATAAAAGCCATTTTTGCGAATTTTAGTCTATTTTCCTCCATTGTTAAGCGGGTTTGGAACTTTTTGAGAGGGATTGAAGAGGAAATCGAAGGGAAACACTTGGAGGTAAGATTTTCGACTTTATAACTCGACTCTATGTTATTTTCTAAGTAATTAAACCGGAAATTAGTTGGATTTAAACCCAAAATTGGGGAGGTTAGGGCATGAGAAATTGGGACTTTAATTGAGTAATTGAAGGGGCAATTGTGGTCCGATTTTGGTGTTCTTGGTATGTATAGAATCGTGGGAGGATGAGGGTTCTTGTGATGTAAATTTTATAGAATTCAGAGACGTGGGCCTGGGGCTCGGGTTTAGCCAATTTCGAGAATTGTGCCTAAAATTGATAGTTTTCATTTGAGCCTTGTTCATTTAGCGTATATTAATGATGTTAATCTGATTTTGATTAGATTCGGAGCAATCGGGAGTCGATTCGAGGGGCAAGAGCATCGCGGATTAGTATTTTGCCCCGGGTGGAGGTAAGTAATGGCTATAAATCTTGTCCTGAGGGTATGAAACCCCGGACTTCGTATTTTCTCACTATTTTTAGGATGGCGCACATGTCGGATGACGAGTATGTGGCGTGCACTGATTTTTTGATTGGGCTTGGTCCTCTCCGCGGCAACTATTGAGTTGCGTATTTTTACTCTAAATCATATGTTAAATTGTGTTCTAAAACTATTGCTATATTTGGGCTACAAGCCATTTTTGGGGCCTCGTGCCGACTTGTTTAGACCCTTTGGGGAATTTTTACTGCTATTTTCCCCACTGTGTTGACTTATTATTTACACTCAGTCATGTTATGCTTAACTAATTTCGAAACTCAGCCTTATTTACACTATTTTGAGATATAAAATAATGTTTTTGGGTCGAGTACCCCGTTTTACTGATACGCCCGAGGGGCTTTTGACAGTTGCTGACTGAGTGAGGCCGAAAGCCTGATTGTGAGGATATGATATGCCACGTGGTGGCTTGATTTTAGCTCTTGGGCTGAAGGAGCCCCTCCGGAGTCTGTACACACCCCCAGTGAGCGCAGGTACCTACTGAGTGCGAGTGCCGAGTGACGAGTGAGAGTGATTGGGAGGCATGAGTGACAGTGAGGTTGCCCGAGGGGCTGATACTGAGTGACTCTGAGGTATGCTGAGTGATGTTCTGCCCGAGGCGATTTATGATTCATGTTTTGGCCCGAGGGGCTACTTATGACTTATTTCATTTTACACTAAATTCTTCAGGTATTTTATTTCTGAAATTGATGGAAAACACATTTTTCAAAGGATTTTACTGAAGTTATCTTTTAAGGCATGTTGATTTCATATATATATATATATATATATATATATATATATGTATATACTTTTGGAAAGACAGGCTATGCATATAGTGAACTGATGATTTGATTTTATGTGTTTCTTACTACTTAGACTTGATTTATTTCTATTACTATTGAGTTGGCGTACTCACATTACTCCCTGCACCCATGTGTGCAGATATAGGTGCTGATACTGAGCGCTAGTCATCTATTTCCGTGCGGATCCGGAGTCGGGACATAGAGGTAGTTGTTCAGCGTCCGCAGCATCTCTATTTTCCCTTTCTTATTTTGCACCTAGTCTTTGTTCCGAGGTTTTGTATTATAATAGTAGACTTTTTGGTATATTCCTTAGATGCTCATGACATGTTGACTCCGGATCTTGGGGATGGTTTTAGATTGTTTAACTGTTTATTTGGCTTAATAGATTCAGTAATTTTATATACGTTTATGACATGTTGAAAATGAGTTGGGATTTTGGAAAGAAACTGTAAATATGTGATTGTTAGCTAGCCTAGTTCCACGATACGTGCCATCATGGCCGGTTTAGGATTTGGGGGTGACACTATTGTTATGTGCTCCCCTACAATTGGGACTTGAGAGATTGACTTAGCAAATGGAAAGATATGTTCCTTGAATATTACATCTCTGCAGAGAAAGAAACAGTTAGTAGATAAATCCATCCGCCTATATCCCTTCTGTGTTTCTGCATATCCTAGAAATATGGTTGCTCTTGCTCTGGGTGAAAACTTGTCTTCTTTGATCATGTTAGTAACATAGCAAAGGCATCCAAACACCCTCAAATGACTCAAGCTAGGTGACTTCTTATGTAGAACCTCATATGGAGATTTTCCATTTAGCAAAGCAGTAGGCAACCTGTTTATCACATACACTGCTGCATTAACACACTCACCCCAGAATCTTGTAGGAGTACTAGCTTGAAATTTCATTGCTCTTGCTATGTCTAGGATATGCCTATGTTTCCTCTCCACCACTCCATTTTGTTGTGGAGTATATACACAACTGCTTTGATGAATTATCCCATAAGAGTTAATCAATTCTGCCATGTGTTTATTAAAAAAATTATGTTCCATTGTCTGTTCTAATTAATTTTACCTTAGACTGAAACTGTGTTTGTAACATAGGCAGGAATTTTCTAAGCACCACAACAACATCACTCTTCAATTGATGCAAATGTATCCAAGTATATCTTGTATTATCATCCACAATAGTCATAAAGAAGTGTTTCGTATCATGAGTTGGGTATTTATATGGTCCCCAAACATCCAAATGCAAGAGAGAAAGAGGTTTCTCATTTGTGATTAAACTCCTAGGAAACACTAATCTACTTTACTTAGCAAGAGGACATACAGCATAGTCATTGTTTACTGCTATGTCTACAGCTTTATTATGAAAGAAATCTATATTCTTCGTAGTACTAACTGAAGCATGAACTAATCTTCTGTGCCAAAGTGCTCCATCTTCCTCATCCTTCTTTGTTCTTGTGGATGCAAAATATTTTATTCCCTTGATGAATTTGTCCAAATCTCCTTTGAAACCTTTCTTCAGTATGTACAGACAACATTTTTCTTTACCAATCCCCTCACCTTGCCATCGTAAAGGTCCTGAAATAGGCAGAAATCAAGAAAGAAATTCACTGAGCACAACAGTTGCCTAGCTAGTTTAGAAACTGACAAAAGGTTGAACTTGAACTCAGGTACAAACAGTACATCATCCAATTCCAGTTTATCGAGAACGATTGCTTTACCAATGTGTGAAACATTAGCCTTTAGGGCAAATAAACTTGTTCATTTCTATGGGTATTGACTTTATCTTTGTCTACTAATGCATCTAATTCACCAGCAATATGTTGCGAAGCTCCAGAATCAATTATCCACTTTGTACAAGGTAAGTTTGCCATTACGGAGGTAGTCATACCTGTCATGTTGGCTTGACATTTAAGAGTCTCCTTGTTAAACATGTTTAGAATCTGCCTATACTGGTTTTCAGTGTAGTATGGCCCTGCCTTCAGTGCACCATTGTTGAATTTCTTTTCACATTCCTGGATTGGTTTATCATTTACAAACACACTAGTAGTTATGTTAGCTGCATATGTTTTTCTATTTTTGAATTCATTTGTATATCCAACAAGTTTGTAGCAATTCTCCTTAGAATGACCTGGCTTATTGCAGTACTCACACTTCATGAATGGCTTCTTTCCCTTATACCTGTTAATTTGCATTGTTGGATGTCCTTTAGCTGCTTGCATAGCAATAGGATCTCCCTTATATCCTATAGTCGAGTTAGAATTCTGGCTTTCATCTTCAATTATCAAGGCATAGGCTTGATTCAAAGTTGGCTTTATAGTCTTCATCAGAATTTGTCGTCTTGATTGGTCATAAGTCTGATTGAGTCCACTTAAAAACTGCATCAACCTTTGTTGTTGAAGGTGCTCGACATATTCCTTCCAATTAGAAATAGGCACCATTGCATCATACTCAGCCCACAACTCCTTGAGCTTTGTGAAGTACACAGATACAGAATTCGTTCCCTGTGAAATAGTGGCTATCTCCTTGTGCAATTGAAAAATTCTCACACGATTCACTTTGTCAAATCTCTCTCTCAGATCCTCCCAGACTAAATGTGCGTCAGATGAATACACAATTCTGCTAAGAAATTATGGAGAGACTGTGTTCATGATCCAGGACAAGACAACATTGCATGTTTCCCAATCTTTATGTAATGCAAGCTCGAATGAGTTCTTTTTGCATGTCCCTAGCACAAACCCTAGCTTCCTCTTAGCTTGTAGTGCAATTCGCATTGATCGACGCCATAAGCCATAGTTTTCTGATCCTGTGAGCTTTACAGGAATCAAAATCGAATTAGAAGTATCTGAAGGATGGACGAACAGAGGATGCGGGATCGATTTTGTCAGTCGCCATTGGCAGTCGTTGATCGAGCTTCGTGATGAAGATGAATGAAGAACTACTGATGATCGAAGTATAATTTGCGGAAACTTAGAACTTTCACTGCTCTGATACCATGTGATCTTGATAAATCTAAATACACAACTCGATTTATCCATGCAAGCTCGTATGAAACTCTGCCATGGCTAATGGTGAAGAGAAGAAGAAAGCAGTTACAGGAGGAAGAAGAGAAGAGAATAATTTTGTATATTGAAAAAATGAAGTAAATACAAGGATATATACTTATAACTTAACTATGGTTATGTCAACTAACTATAGTTCTAACAACCTAACTATTGTCACCACTAACTACTAACCAACTATAATTAACTCTAGCTTAACACTATTAAAATACTAACTAACTAATCTTCACATAAACGAATGCCTAAGTCATTGAACTTATATGAGCAAACCTTCAAGGTGTTCATGTTTTATTACTTAAAAAATTACATATGTCAGAAACCTTGATTTTTATGCTGGTCTAAAGGCTTTTCAAAATTTATTATGGAAACAATCATTAATGATTTAAATAGTTATATATTAACTGACCTGCCTATGGATTATTTCTTGAGATGACTGAGCGAGGAATCTGCATGGGAAATCTAAATTAAAAAATATGTGGCATGAAAGAGTTGATAATAACTATATTTAATATGATCTCTTGATGACAATCTTCTTAGCTGCTAACAGAATTCCAAATGCATCAACCAATTCAGAGAACTGGGTCAACGAGAGCTCTTCACCTTCATTTTAGTCCCGCATAGAGCGATAACTCTCAAACTCTACAATCATCTCAATATCTCATTCTCATTATCTATCTCATTTGAGCATAAATGAATCATATAATAAAGACGATTAGCTGAAAATATTACAAATGTTAACGTTACCAAGAATGTTTAATAGAGAAATGCACGTGCCATTATCCAATACTTAGGATATTAATGTATAAATATTTCTAATTATTTTTAGGTAACTTTCTAATATATAGTGACTTTAGGGGTGACTAGTTTTATATTTTGTTGAATGATTTTTAATATATTTAACTTTATATTAAAAGAATTAAGTACTTTTAAATTTTATTTTCATAATTTACTTAAATAAAATGAAAAGAATTAATTATTGTATGTAATAACAAATTTTTGAGATTATTTATTTACTTATAATATTAACTATTAAGTAAATATATTCATGTCCATATTCGTAATTTGATACTTAAAAACACTTTCTGAAAATCTTGGTCAAACACAAATCATTGCTCAAAAGTGTTTTTCAGAGTGATTAGTTAAACACAAACTGATTCTTTCCAGAAATATTTTTTTCAAAAGCACTTAGATGCGAAAAATCAAATGATGAAGGGGGAAATTAAATGTTGGATTGAATCGTCGAACCAGGGCTAAGACGAATAGATATGAATGACGAAATGAGGTCTTCCCCCCTTACCTTAGTCTTATCCAGGAGATGTTTCTTATTTGCATTCACGGGGTCCAATGGAATTCATAGGTATAGGAAGAAGCCCTATCAAATAGAGATTTTTTCTTTCGACCATATTTCGATTATTAATACGATATATAAGGACTGCTACTACAAAGAGTATTACACCCTTGATCGTGAAATATCGATTGTTTGTTGAACCCTGTGAATTGCGTGAAAATAGGATACTCCAAATTCGGGGGTCAAAGAGTTTTAGAAAACGTTCTAGGTGGAAAAAAATGTGAATGAAGGATCCCACTGAATTGAATTGAGTCCATGAATCTAAGAAATGGTGAGAATTCTTGATCTATCTCAANTCTACTATTATCTAAAAATAATAAAGTTATTAATGACTGGACGAAACCAAGAAATAACCCCTCACGTGCGAAATTATAGAAGATCCCCTTTAAGATCAAACAATTCCATCAAATTGAGTATGATTGTATGTGATAGCACCTACTATACCAGGAATATCAATGAAACCAAAAACAAAAAAAATTTCTGCGATCAAATAAAAAAATAAAGAATCGAATTCAAGAAGCAAAAGAACCCGCACCTTCTGCTTCTATTGGAACACAAGATTCCCCTTTTCTGTGGAAAAGGCCTGTATCAATAATTATAATTTTACGTATGGACAATTCCTCAATATTTTGTTTATTCACAACAAAATACTTTCTTTGTGCGTCGGTAAAAAGAAACATGCTTTTGGGGGAGATAGTGCAAGTATTCATTGGATTTATTGTCAAAAGCTGATCTTTCTACATGCAAACCGGAATAAGATCTAAAATTAGCCTCAGATGCAGGAGAACTATTGGATGACCCATCTACTTGCAAGGAGACTTGTTGGGACTCTTTTCTACCCGACTTTTTAAAAAAAGCATTTCTCAAAATAAGTTGATTTCTCCAACTTGGCCAAACAGGCTATTAGAATAATCAGCAATCATACTTTAATCATGTCTAGAAGAAGTTGCATAATTAATATTAGGATGGTTGCAACTTTTGGTACCTTTACATCCAAAGAGAAACTTAGGCACTCAGATATCTTAATCTCATTAGGAATTCTAAGATACCCTACGTCTTATCAAAGAAATAAAAGAAAGATAAATAATTACATTATTTAAGAAGAAACAATCAATTTCTGGTTATAAACCCAATCTAAAAGAAAATTAAAGTGTAGAAAGACCAAAAAGACCAATAATTATATATGAAGTGCAGGGCTGATAATCCAGTGCAGGCAACGACAATAATTGGTTAGCCAGGTAATGATGAACAACTCCTATGCTTTCAATGTTTGCAAAACATCTCTTCTTTGTTAACAAGTTATTAATAAGAAGTTCCACACTTACATGAGCTGCATGAAAATATAAAAATATTTGGATAACATACAAAAGCTTTTTATTAGAGGACCTTATACTAAAGCAATTCAGTGAATCAATGAATCAAAGCTGATCACAAGATGTCAATTGCTAGGGGATGATAGACAAAATATCTAAAGAAATCATTCTTGGTTGAATACTCATTAATATATAATCCAATAAAGTCATTGACACAAAAGGAATTATTAACCACTCAATGTCAAGGAAATTGTCACTTTTATCACTCTTTTCTCATTTAGGCATGTCTTGAAGAAGGAACTTCTTTTCGATTTAACAGCAAGAAGTCATAAAATAAATAAGAGAGTTGCCTCGCTGCTTTTTCCATTCAGGCAAGTGTGAAGAAGGAAAGGTCTTGTTCATTTAAGAGCATGATGTCAGGAAATGATAGAGTGACATTGCTTCTTCGGCCCGAACCGAGGAATCCCTTAGATATGATGCAAAACGGCTCTTGTTCTATCCTTGATCAGAGATTTCTCTATGAAAAATATGAACCGGTGTTTGAAGAAGGGGAGGGAGAAGGAGCCCTTGATCCGCAGGAGGATTTATTCAATCACATAGTTTGAGCTTCTAGAATATGACGCCCTTGGGGCTTTCTATTTCATTGTATCGAAAGGCCCAATGAACTAGGATTTCCCTATTGGTCCAGGTCATTTCGGGGAAAGCAGATCATTTATGATGAAGATGATGAGCTTCAAAGAGAATGATTCGGAGTTATATATAAGTTTTGCCTCATAGCACAAAACTAATAGTAACTCTACCAACTTTTTGGTGTTGTAGTATGTGCTTTTAAACATCAAATTTCAATCTTAGGGGACTGATTTTTTTTAATTTATCCAAAATTATACAAAATTTGTCATTTGAAAGCTAAATGTTGCATCATTTTTTTTAAAGCTAATAATGTATTTCATTAATATAAAAACGAAAGCACTTAGGGCCGGGGGTGCTTGGCATTACCAAATGTTACATCATTCGAGTTGCAGTAGAAACCTCATCTTTCTTTTGTCACATGGCCCTATATTCTTCTCCCCGCTGGTTTTTATTTTCTTTTTAAAGAGTACACTTCAACAATTGAATAAGGCTTTACTCCTAACAGTATGAGCTAATATATAGCGTGTCATGTTGATGACATTTCATTACACCCTTCCATGCTTTACCTCCTAATTTTTTTCTCCTCAAAACTAATATTGACAGCCTTAGTTTTTGTGGTCCTTTATGCCCAAATTAATTCGTAAACTGTCACCTTTCATAAAAGTTGGTCCCATGCTTTACTTTCACATGTTGGTCTCAGAAGATGGAAGTTAAATCTCAATAGCCATAATCCCCCCCAAAAAATTGTTACATATGCCACTCGGAAATGTGTATATCATTCAACTTCTGTTATCCAATATATTTTGGAACTAAGTTTCATCAAAAATCTGAAATTTTCCAACAAAAATTTTCTCCAGGGAAGTGACTGGCAGGAATAATAAAAACTCAGGCTATTCTTTATAAATCATATCAAGCATTACCCAAAAATAAAGACCCCATATGCAGTAAAATAAGGCATATCAATTATTCAAAATTCCAATTCAACTCAAATAGGCCAAAATATCATACTGGTAGTGTTGAAGATAAATCACAGACATCTTATTTATTTATCGATACACAAAGGTAGAAGACTTGGTGCTTACATGGTTTCATTGAGGAGAAAATATCAATAATATGCATTGAAAATTAAAGTCTATCACAAGCAAACTTGTATAAACGATATGTACCTTAGGGTTTGAATGAAGATGCCTATATTAAAAAAACCCTATAGAAAAATAGTGGAACCAAAAAATTGTGCAACACTTTCGGGCATATTGTCAAACACTGTGCCACAAAGTTCTCCATCTTTGATTATTATTTTTATTTCTGATGACAAAATAATCGGAACACAAGCTGAAAAGTCAGTGCATGCAACATGATTACAACCCAAATACCAAATGAAGCAGATAAATTGTGATGATCCAAAAGGTCATCCCGTGTATTTGTAGCTAAATCTATGTTTCGAGGCCATAAAAGCCTCATTTTATCTCACCTCGATATGCGTGCGTATCCCGGGTGTGTAGCTGGGAAGCCGTTATGTGGAAAATTAATAAAATGATGTTCTTATAATAATTATTTAAATAAAGTTGACTTTGGTCTATATTTTTGGTAAACGGGCCCGGACCCGTGATTTAACGGTCTCGGAGGGTGCGTAGAAAAATATGGGACCTGGGCGTATGCCCGGAATCCAATTCCGAGGTCCCAAGTCCGAGAAATGAATTTTTAAAGAAAATTGTTTTCTGAAAATAATAAAGACTTTTGAAAATAAACTTAGATGTGAAATCTGTGTTACCGGACCCGTATTATGGTTCCGGAGCCCGGAACAAGTTCAATATGTGTTATGTGAGTTATCTGTAAAGTTTGATAAGAAACGGACTTGGTTTAACGTGTTTCGAATCAAAATTGGAAAATTTAGAAGTTTATGAAGTTTGAGAAAATTCTATAGATTTTGGAGTTTAATTCATTGTTTTTTATGTTATTTTGGTGGTTTTATTACTTGAATAAGTACGTAGGATGATTTTGAAGTCATGTGTATATTTGATTTTGAGCCCCGAGGGCTCGGGTGAGTTTTAGGTTGGTGTCGGGGTGCTAAACTTAGGAAATTTCTCGTGTTTTAGGCTGTATCTGGTGTCTAGCTTTTTCTTCTCTGCGATCGTGGTGTAGTGCACGCGATCACGATGTGCAATTGGGCGGGGTGGCTGATTTTCTTTGCGCAATCGCAAGGAGCTGGGTGCGAATGCGGAGCTTTGGGGTTTAAGCTCTACGCGAACACAACCCTACGTCCGCGATCGCATAAGTCTCCTGTGGGGTTGGGGGCTGGGTAGTAATTGTTCAGTGCGACCACTGGCCTTAGGACGCAATCGCATAGGTCCGTGTCCCGTCCTCTCTGCGATCGCATACCTCATCTTGCGATCGCGTAAGTTAATAACCCAGTACCCTCCGCGATCGCAGGGCACTTGTCGCGATCGCGGAGGCTATTTTCGTCCAGTCATTTCAAAAGCCTAAAAACATAATAGTTACGGGATTAAACCCATTTTTTTCAAAACTTCTTCTTCTCCACTCTTCTTGGCGATCCTTGGGAGACCTTTCCTCCATAGCTTCATAGGTAAGTGTTCTTAACTTCATTTCCTTTCATTTCTCTTCATCAATCACTAGATTCTAGGCCTAAAAGCATGAACCAAGGGTAGAAATTGGGGATTTTGGGTAGAGTTAGGGCTTTTCCAATTTTTGGGAATTCGACCTCATTTTTGGGTTGGATTTCAAAACAAATTGTATATTCGGGCTCGTGGGGTAATGGGTGATCGGGTTTCGGTCTGAACCTCGTGTTTGGACCAAGCGGGCCCGGGGTCGAATTTTTGTATTTTTGGAAGAATGATGGGAAATGTATAATTAGGCTTTGGGATTGAGTTATTAAATGGGATTAAGTCAATTGTGTCTAGATATTATCGTTTCGGAGTCGGATTCGAGAGGAAAGGTCGTGATTGAGGCTTGACTTGCATTCTTAGAGCCGAGGTAAGTGGTTGGCCTAAATTTAGTAAGGGAATAGTTGTTGAGTCGTATGTGCTACTTGTTTTATCATGTTCAATGTATAGGTGAGGTGACGAGTACCTATGCATTGTTTGTCAAGTATGCCCGTGAGTCTATTATGGTGAATTACATGTTATTACTCCGATATTTATTGTGTTACGCAGTAGTTTCCTTGGGAAGTTGTTTAATTGCTGGGAATACTTGCTTAAATACGTGTAAGATGATGTCTCAGTTGAGGATCCATTTCATTAAGTTATGTACTCGTGAGAGATTGGTTATAGCTGAGTCCCTTGCCGGGAAATGTTATTATTTTGGTTGATATTTCCCTTGCCGGGTGGTTATGAACTGTATTTCACACTGTTGAATTCTTTGCCAAGTTGTTATTTGTTGTTGATTTGGGTGAGGAAGAGTGTAAAGCACGAAGGGTGATGTCGTGCCATGATTTACATTGCTTTCATTTATACATTGCATAGTGAGGAAGAGAATAAAAGCACGAAGGGTGATGTCGTGCCATGATTTACATTGCTTTCATTTATACATTGTATAGTGAGGAAGAGAGTAAAAGCACGAAGAGTGATGCCGTGCCATGATTTACATGGCTTTCATTTATACATTGCATAGTGAGGAAGAGAGTAAAAGCACGAAAGGTGATGCCGTGCCATGATTTACATTGCTTTCGTTTATACATTGCATAGTGAGGAAGAGAGTGAAATCACGAAGGGTGATGACGTGCTATTTCTTGCTCTTTCATTTATACTGCTTATTTCTTGCTATTTTCTCTGGTACATTATATAGAACTGTATAGGTAAATTGTTGTTGTCGCGTCTAGCCTCGTCACACTTCGCGGAGGTTAGGCTCGGCACTTACCCAACACATGGGGTCGGTTGTACTGATGCTACACCTACACTTCTTTATGTTGTGCAGATCACGCAGCCGGACCCAATGGACATCGTTAGAGGGAGTATCCTTCAGTCCATACATGCAACACCGAGGTAGTTCCGCAGGCGTTCGTGGATCTTTGCGTCAACTTCTATCCTTTCGTTTCTGTCTTATCTTGTATCACAGACAGTTGTATTGTTCATTTCAGACTCTTGTTGTAGTAATCTTAGACAGTCCGTGAGATTTTGTGTTACACCCCATGTTTTCGTACGTGAGAGCACATCGTAAGTCAATTGATGTAAGCTCAGAAATAAGATTATATTTGATGTAATATAAATTAAGTTACATATTACGTTGGAGGTTACAAATATCTAAGATCATGAATAACGAGTACCAAGAGGGTTGGAAATCTTAGAAGCTAAACCAATTGAAGAAAATAAGTTTCGTCGAAAGTCGACGAGTTTGGAATGTTGTAACATGTACTTTAGGGTGATACTATGGTTCATTACATGATAAGGAGGTTATGCTATGAGTTAATTTTATCGTATGATAGTTTTGTTCTACATTTTGAAATCAAGCAAGTTGTTGAACAAAAGTCGGCAAAGGTCTTCACAAGTTACACTCATAATGTGCTTAAAATTAGGTCAAATGTAACTGATATTTTCTCCCAATATAATTGAAATTATAGTATGATCTACCAACCAAATTTAAGACCTATGAGTCTAGTTTCCAATTCATTAAACCGTTCATGGATACGACGTAGGAGTAGAGAGAAATTTTCAATTTCGCGAGACTACGCACACATCATAAGTGACAAGTAGGTGGATCACTAGAGCTTTTTGAGAAATACATTTCATCTGCTATATGAGGTCTTATTGAGACATATAATATACCAAATTTAATTTCTTGGAATTTAGTTTCCAACTCTCTTAATCGTTTGTTCATACGGCATCAGGATAAAAAGATATAAGAGTCGGAAGATGGACCAATCCTCGGGTGCCATGCTAGCACCTCTTTGACTTTTCCAAACTTGATATATATAAACCTTAGGTCGGCATTGTCTTCATTATTCAGCATAAAACGACAAGAGAACACCCATAAACATAACCTCAATCTATCTTCTAGGTTTTCAATGAATATTATCATTCCGGGCAAGAAATCGAGAAGCAATATCATCAAAACAATCCCTACGACGTAAGTGTCATTATACCGCCTCTCCTTTTCCTTTGTAGCTAGAGTTTTGGAAGGTACTACATAGTTAATAAACTTATAATATCTGTATTTAAGTGTTTAAATATTAAGGAAGGTTGATAAATATGTTTCCTAATAGTTAGAACTCACGGGACGGTGATCAGAAGTCGTGAGTTCGAGTTATTTCACTTGTAGCGGAATTTTTTGTGTTGTTGTTGGGCTGCGTGTTTTACTAATTTTTTGTGGAGTTTTGGAGGAGTAAGAGTTTGGAGAAACACCATATAGATGTAGGGTTGTGATCTGGTCATTCGTTGTAACATTTCCGGGTCGTTTGACACGACTACGGTGGTCGTCTTATGTCTGAAGTGATTAGGTTGTGTGTGGACTGTTTTGGGAGGCTCAAGNTGTCCGTTTCATCGTAAAATAGGTTGTGGTCGATACATAATAGTTATGACGCTTAAACGATAACGATAGTGTCGTTTCTCTTATTGTAGATTAAGGAGTTGTGATATTTGCGTAGCTTGAGGTTGGGGCAGTATATACAAAGTATGTGAGTCTATCCCTTTCCTTCTTTTGCACGACTTCAATTGTACATAATGCAATGAACAAGCTTCCAAAGATACTCTACTCTTAGAAGCTAGCAGTACTTACATTGTTTCCCTTCTTATGGAACAATTGACGTTAAGGTTGATTCTCTTATTCTTATGTTATCAATGTTATTGGTACTTCCTGATTCTTATAAGATTCTCGATGAAGAGTTAGCCTAATGATGTGTATGGATAATATCGACCTTACGTCGCTCCAAAATGTTCAAAACATGATTCCAATGAGTCCTGCATGCATTATATATATGTATCTATTTTACTCTACCAAGCCGCACTACAGTCGGCCGGGTATGGCACCTATTCTGGAACCACTGATCAGTTGGGTTTACCGAGTCCTCTTTGAGGCCAGGTAAGATATGATGATGATGATGCCCACAGAGGCGAATGTTCTATGATGATGATGATGCCTACAGAGGTGGATGTTTAATAAGATTATGTGTATATACGTATCATGCATTTCATGTTAATGTCTATTAGAAGAACTCAGATGCTATAGGTTGTATCTCCTACATCTCTCTTTACATTACTGTTCTTATTTATGTTTTCCTGCCTTACGTACTCAGTACTTTATTCGTACTGACGTCCTTTTATTTTTGGACCTTGCATGTTGTGCTGCAGGTCCTGAGAGACAGGTAGACAAAGCTCCCCCACCACAATAGGCTTTCCAGTTCAGCGGTTATAGGCGAGATCCCTTCTCCGGACTTGCCGTGGTCTTGATATGCATTTTTGTTATAGATATTATGGGTATGTCGGGGCCCTGTTCCGGCTATGTTGCATTACTTATGCTCCTTTAGAGGCTCATAGACAGGTGTCGACTCATGTATAGTTTGGTATGCCTTGTTGGC
Source organism: Nicotiana knightiana (assembly GCA_005239525.1). Lineage (NCBI taxonomy): Eukaryota > Viridiplantae > Streptophyta > Magnoliopsida > Solanales > Solanaceae > Nicotiana > Nicotiana knightiana. The sequence goes on along the minus strand of ML418661.1, from coordinate 54,065 downwards.
TAATTTTTGTTGTATAGTCTTTCATGGCAGCGTTGTAACTAGTACCTTTTATGTAGTTTCTTAGCAATCTTGTCATCCCATGTGATGTATGTTCATGATCCACATCTACCATTTATATTTGTCTTGTTATCCCTTAAAGATAATAAGAAATTTAGATAAAATGTACGTTGGTCCTCCAGTTTGGGTCGTGACAAACTTGGTATCAGAGCAGGTCTGTCCTAGGGGTTGTCTATGAGCCGTGTCTAGTAGAGTCTTGTTTATGGGCGTGTTGTGCACCACACTTATAAGTAAGAGGCTACAGGTCATTTAAATATCAAGGAAGGTTGATAAATATGTTTCCTAATAGTTAGAACTCACGGGACGGTGATCAGAAGTCGTGAGTTCGAGTTATTTGACTTGTAGCGGAATTTTTTTGTTGTTGTTGGGCTGCGTGTTTTACTAATTTTTTGTGCATTTTTGGAGGAGTAAGAGTGTGGAGAAACACCATATAGATGTAGGGTTGTGATCTGGTCATTTGTTGTAACATTTCCGGGTCGTTTGACACGACTACGGTGGTCGTCTTATGTGTGAAGTGATTAGGTTGTGTGTGGACTGTTTTGGGAGGCTCAAGATGATTATTACTGATGTTATTTGGGCTGTTTGGTGATTGTTTTGACTTGTGTGAAGTCATATAAATAGGGGAGGTGCTGTCCGTTTCATCGTAAAATAGGTTGTGGTCGATACATAATAGTTATGACGCTTAAACGATAACGATAGTGTCGTTTCTCTTATTGTAGATTAAGGAGTTGTGATATTTGCGTAGCTTGAGGTTGGGGCAGTATATACAAGGTATGTGAGTCTATCCCTTTCCTTCTTTTGCACAACTTCAATTGTACATAATTCAATGAACAAGCTTCCAAAGATACTCTACTCTTAGAAGCTAGCAGTACTTACATTGTTTCCCTTCTTATGGAACAATTGATGTTAAGGTTGATTCTCTTATTATTATGTTATCAATGTTATTAGTACTTCTTGATTCTTATAAGATTCTCGATGAAGAGTTAGCCCTAATGATGTGTACGCAGAATATCGACCTTATGTCGCTCCAAAATGTTCAAAACATGATTGCAATGAGTCCTGCATGCATTATATACATGTATCTATTTTTCTCTACCGGGTCGCGCTACAGTCGGTCGGGTATGGCACCTATTCTGCAACCACTTATCAGGTTGGTTTACCGAGTCCTCTTTGAGGCCGGGTATGATATGATGATGATGATGCCCACAGAGGCGAATGTTCTATGATGACGATGATGCCCACAGAGGTGGATGTTTAAAAAGATTATGTGTATATATGTATCATGCATTTCATGTTAATGTCTCTTAGAAGCACTCAGATGCTATAGGTTGTATCTCCTACATCTCTCTTTACATTACTGTTCTTATTTATGTTTTCTTGCCTTACGTACTCAGTACTTTATTCATACTGACGTCCTTTTATTTGTGGACGCTGCATGTCGTGCTGCATGTTCTGATAGACAGGTAGAAAAAGCTCCCCCACCACAATAGGCTTTTTAGTTTAGCGGTTATAGGTGAGATCCCTTCTCCGGACTTGCCGTGGTCTTGGTATGCATTTTTTTATAGATATTATCGGTATGTCGGGGCCTTGTTCTGGCTATGTTGCATTACTTATGCTCCTTTAGAGGCTCATAGACAGGTGTCGACTCATGTATAGTTTGGTATGCCTTGTTGGCTAATTTTTGTTGTATAGTCTTTCATGGCAGCGTTGTAGCTCGTACCTTTTATGTAGTTTCTTAACAATCTTTTCATCCCATGTGATGTATGTTCATGATCCATATCTACCATTTATATTGGTCTCGTTATCCCTTGAAGATAATAAGAAGGTTAGATAAAATGTATGTTGGTCCTCCAGTTTGAGTTGTGACAAACTTGGTATCAGAGCAGGTTTGTCCTAGGGGTTGTCAATGAGCCGTGTCTAGTAGAGTCATGTTTATGGGTGTGTTGTGCACCATACTTATAAGTAAGAGGCTACGGGTCATTTAAATATCAAGTAAGGTTGATAAATATGTTTCCTAATAGTTAGAACTCACGGGACGGTGATCAGAAGTCGTGAGTTCGAGTTATTTGACTTGTAACGGAATTTTTTATGTTGTTGTTGGGCTGCGTGTTTTACTAATTTTTTTATGGAGTTTTGAAGGAATAAGAGTGTGGAGAAACACCATATAGATGTAGGGTTGTGATCTGGTCATTCGTTGTAACATTTCCGGGTCGTTTGACAGGACTACGGTGGTCGTCTTATGTGTGAGGTGATTAGGTTGTGTGTGGACTGTTTTGGGAGGCTCAAGATAATTATTATTGATGTTTTTTGGGTTGTTTGGTGATTGCTTTGACTTGTGTGAAGTCATATAAATAGGGGAGGTTCTGTCTGTTTTATCGTAAAAGTTGTTGTGGTCGATTCATAATAGTTATGACGCTTAAACGATAACGATAGTGCCGTTTCTCTTATTGTAGATTAAGGAGTTGAGATATTTGCGTAGCTTGAGGTTGGGGCAGTATATACAAGGTATGTGAGTCTATCCCTTTCCTTCTTTTGCACGACTTCAATTGTACATAATGCAATGAACAAGCTTCCAAAGATACTCTACTATTAGAAGCTAGTAGTACTTATATTGTTTCCCTTCTTATGGAACAATTGATGTTAAGGTTGATTCTCTTATTCTTATGTTATCAATGTTATTGGTACTTCTTGATTCTTATAAGATTCTCGATAAGGAGTTATCCCTAATGATGTGTACGGAGAATATCGACTGTACGTCGCTCCAAAATGTTCAAAACATGATTCTAATGATTCCTGCATGCATTATATATATGTATATATTTTACTCTACTGAACCGCGCTACAGTCGGCCGGGTATGGCACCTATTCTGCAACCACTGATCAGGTTGGTTTACCGAGTCCTCTTTGAGGCTGGGTATGATATGATGATGATGATGCCCACAGAGACGAATGTTCTATGATGATGATGAAACCCACAGAGGTGGATGTTTAAAAAGATTATGTGTATATATGTATCATGCATTTCATGTTAATGTCTCTTAGAAGCACTCAGATGCTATAGGTTGTATCTCCTACATCTCTCTTTACATTACTGTTCTTATTTATGTTTTCCTGCCTTACGTACTCAATACTTTATTCTTACTGACGTACTTATATTTGTGGATGCTTCATGTCGTGCTACAGGTCCTGATAGACAGGTAGACAAAGCTCCCCCACCACAATAGGCTTTCCAGTTCAGCGGTTATAGGCGAGATCCCTTCTCCGGACTTGCCGTGGTCTTGGTATGCATTTTTGTTATAGATATTATGGGTATGTCGGGGCCCTGTTCCGGCTATGTTGCATTACTTATGCTCCTTTAGAGGCTCATAGACAGGTGTCGACTCATGTATAGTTTGGTATGCCTTGTTGGCTAATTTTTGTTGTATAGTCTTTCATGGCAGCGTTGTAGCTCGTACCTTTTATGTAGTTTCTTAGCAATCTTGTCATCCAATGTGATGTATGTTCATGATCCATATCTAACATTTATATTGGTCTCGTTATCCCTGGAAGATAATGAGAAGGTTAGATAAAATGTACATTGATCCTCCAGTTTGGGTCGTGACAAACTTGGTATCAGAGCAGGTCTGTCCTAGGGGTTGTCTATGAGCCGTGTCTAGTAGAGTCTTGTTTATGGGTGTGTTTTGCACCACACTTATAAGTAAGAGGCTACATGTCATTTAGGATTTTTACTCTTTCTTCTTACTCTAGATCGTGTGGTAGAGCTAAATCGTAAGAACTCAATTTCCTCAATTCTATCTTATTTATAATACGACGATGCATACATCTAGAAAGATGGATGGTTAGATATTGCAATGTGGCTGTGGAAGCGTTGAGTCAGAGGAACTCAATTTTGCATCATGCTTATGATGAGTAAATGTGAGGGCTTCAGCAGATCATGTGTGTACTAAGATGTGTTAGTTTCTTAATAAGGAGCTCTAAGGAAAGAATATCTATCTACCCATATGGTAAAAAGAAATAAGAGAATCAGAAGGTAGATACGAGTTTTAGCAAGTAAAAGAAGCAAGATAAAGAATGGTACGAGGTACCTAGTTAATAAAGATTATCAGTATTTATAATTCTGGCAGAGAAATATAAGCATTTTTAGTTACTTTCAACGGTAACAGAGATATCTACAATTGTCCATACCAATCTCAATTATGCCCTATGGGAGCTAACTGAAATAATTTAAGAGAAGGATAGGATATCAGGATCCAGCTGGGATTAGAGTAACCGAAAATTGTGGATAGATTGTTATCATTATTTAACATTTTTGAAGGGTAGTGCAGAACATGGTAATAGTTCTCATTTGGAGATAGCCATATGGTCACTCTAGAATAGAACAGTCAGATATGAATACTAGACTATTCAGATATTTCAGAAGATAGGCACTAGGATCCTAGAAGGGATAAATATTTGCCTTAGTATGACTCCAGCCACTAGTAAAGAAAAAAAAAAAAGAATGTTAGGCGTCCCGAAGAGCCAGTGATATGAAGCAGAGGGAGCTAAATATGAAAGAACGTCATGTTGAAGTCTTTATAATAGGGCGATAGACAGAGATATTAGCATGAGAATAAGAAGAGAGTAAATGAAAGAGCTGATAAATGAGTGATAGCGGTAAATCAGAATATGGTTTAAGGATAAAGTCTATAGTCAAATGAAGGAAAAAAAANGTGATTACCATAAGGAAAAGTTAGACCCCCCAAGTAATAGAAATTAGTATGGGATAGTAAACAAGAAAAAAAATCGAACATGAATTAGGGATCAAAGGAATTGGTAATAGTCGACATCATTTCAAATATAGTGTTTCGACAATAATAGAATGAACAATAGAAGAAACCTTTAAAGGTCATTCACGAAGACGCTTCCCTAAAGCAAGCACTATGAGAAGAGTTAAGCTTAAGGGACTAAATGTGCCAGTTATACCATGTGTCACCCTTGTGTGTACGAAATTCAATTATACCTGGTGTAGAAGGGTTAATGCAAGGCGAGTAATGTCTGTGAAGATGTAGAAACAAAATTCCAAATATGAAGAGGTAAATATCGAATGGTAAAGGAAGAATGTGGTAAAAAGGTGAAAGGAATAAGATTGCATTGATTCATATCCTACAGATATAATATAACTACATATTATGCAAGAATGCTGTTGGGGAGAATCAATAAGGGTCTCCCACTCGATGATATTGATATATAAGTGGGAATAAAAACTTGATACATAAGGATCCCGTACAATAGGTAAGTTAAGACAAAAGACATAACCCAGGAGGCGTTACATAAAATAAAGATATGAGAGTGGACCAATGGGTAGTCAGTAGTTGATTCAGGAAGAGCCTAGTTGTAGATAGATAGGAGGATATAGGCAAATTAGTAGATCATGCAAGATAAACGTAGTGAAACCCAGCATAGGAAATTCTGTCTCATAGATACAAAATCGTAATCCTCGAGAAATATTCAGATAGGAGTTGGGGTAGTAGAAGGTAAAATATAAGTGTTACGGAAATAAAAGAGAGTGCCACAATGCAGACAACTGAAATTTCAATTCAGAAGAAATCCTACAAGCACAAGGGCATGGAGGTAAGTAACTAAGGATAATGATAGGCGAGTAAGAACATCAGAAATATCGTGGGATATACAATGTAATAAGGTCTCAGCTTTATAAGAGTTAGAAGTTCTTCCCTAATTACTACAACGAAAGACTAGCTGAGGAAATAAGGAAGCAGGCTTCAACATAAGCATAGTGACCTAAAGTAGAAATGGTCTTGTAACAACAGTCTCACTATAATGTTGTATGCACTCTACAAGAAAGTGGAACCTATCGTAGCTAACGAATGGAAAAAGAAAAAAAATCAATCAGAAGTTGATAATTGAGATCATATGAGTTACAGGGAACTCCCGTATTCATGGGCACTAAGATAGGCCAAGTATCCATGCAGCAAGTGGCAGAACGACCAGGAAAAGTAATTGTTTACATTTAAAGACAACTGAGAAGGCGTGAAAGGAAATCTATGGTGCTAACATGATGAAAGGAAGGTTACGAGTAGTATAAGTAGATGTGCGTAGGTCGCAAGCTAAAGTATGGTAGAGCAACAAGGTTTTAGCTAGGCATGAGTAAGGATAAGAAAAGGTGTGTGAGAAGGTGACGAGAATAAGTAATTCCTCGGGATTAAACCCATCACAACAAGTGAGCTGATGGTTTCCATACAATTATAAAAAGCTCAGTATATCATGGGTGAACTCAAAGGAGTTTAAAACTAGGAGCATTTAGAAGAGATAGAATTCTACCACGGTAGTAAAGTAAGGGTGTAATTGTGATAAATGATAAGAGGATGACGTTTAGACCTTTGATTGAGTAATGATTTAAAGAACAAGTATTTCATGAACTGCATGTTTAGAATACCCCCAAAGATGAATCACATTAGGATGCTATGAAATACAGTTATGCATTATAGTATCATCCCTAAGTGGATCAGGAAAATCACTTCATATGTTCCCCGATGAGACGTGAGCCCTAATGACGATATATTACATAAGAGATTTTAAATTATCAGTGGTAGATTGTTGATCAATATGAAGGTGAATCAAAAATGAATGGATGAAAGTTACAAAGTATGAGATGAGATTATGTTTTCATTACTTAAGATGGACGGTAATGAGGAAGCATTAAATGGCTTAGATTTATGCATATAGGATAAGCGGTGAGAGAAAAACCTGGAGTTGGGTGGCATGTCTCCATAATAATAAATCGAAGTAAGAGTTATGGTATAGTATGACCTACCTAGTAGTGGTAAATCCATAAGCATAGATAACTGAGGTTATGAAACAAGATATAGCAATATTCGTAAGTTCAACAAAATACCAAACAAAGAACTTTAGTACACCTATAGATGCCTAGAGGGACAGCTTGTCATAGTACAATATATCTTCACCAAGTGAATCATAAAGATAGGTTAAAAGCTAAAAAGAAATAAAAAAGGAGATAAGAGTTGCATTGGCGCACATTCAAGGTTAGAATTGTCTACGCTGCATGAAAGAAGATAGAAATAGTTACGATATTGAAAGGAGTTCGACCACAAGTCGTGGTGTGAGAAAGAGGCCTAAAGGGGGGAATGTTCTAGCCTTTGAATTTATTCACCAAACATCTCCCTAGATGGAAAAAACAATATTAAATTATTCATAAGATTTAATGATTAAAATATGTAAAAGTGAATTAGTCAACATTCGAGGACGAATGTTCCAAAGGGGGGAATGATGTTACACCCCATGTTTTCGTACGTGAGAGTACATCGTAAGTCAATTGATGTAAGCTCAGAAATAATATTATATTTGACGGAATATAAATTAAGTTAATCATGTTACATTGGAGGTTACAAATATTTAAGATCATGAATAACGAGTACCAAGAGGGTTGGAAATCTTAGAAGCTAAACCAATTGAAGAAAATAAAGTTTGTCGAAAGTCGACGAGTTTGGAATGTTATAACATATACTTTAGGGTGATACTATGGTTCATTACATGATAAGAAGGTTATTCTATGAGTTAATGTTTATCTTATGATAGTTGTGTTCTATATTTTTAAGTCAAGCAAGTTGTAGAACAAAAGTCGGCAAAGGTCTACGCAAGTTACACTCATAATGTGCTTAAAATTAGGTCAAATGTAACTGAGATTTTCTCCCAATATACTTGGAATTATTGGATTATATACTAAACACATTTAAGATATATGAGTCTAGTTTCCAATACATTAAACCGTCCATCGATACGATGTAGGAGTAGAGAGATATTTGCAGTTTCGCGAGACTGCGCAGACATCATAAGTGACAAGTAGGTGGATCACTAGAGCTTTTTGAGCAATACATTTCATGTGCTATATGAGGTCTTATTGGGACATATAATATACCAAATTGAAGGTATTGGAATTAATTTCCAATGCTCTTCAGTGTTCATTCATAGGACATTAGGATAAAAAGATATAAACGTCGGAAGATGGACCAATCCTAGGGTGCCAAGCTAGCACCTCTTTGACTTTTCCAAACTTGATATATATAAACCTTAGGTCGGCTTTCTCTTCATTATTCAGCATAAAACGACCAGAGAACACCCATAAACATAACCTCAAGCTATCTTCTAGGGTTTCAAAGAAGATTATCATTCCGGGCAAGAAATCGAGAAGCAATAACATCAAAACGATCCCTACGACGTAAGTGTCATTATACCGCCTCTCCTTTTTCTTTGTAGTTAGAGTTTTGGAAGGTAATTCATAGTTAAGAAACGTCTAATGTCTGTATTTAAGTGTTTAAATATCAAGTAAGGTTGATAAATATGTTTCCTAATAGTTAGTACTCACGAGACGGTGATCGGAAGCCGTGAGTTCGAGTTATTTGACTTGTAGCGGACTGTTTTGTGTTGTTGTTGGGCTGCATGTTTTACTACTTTTTTGTGGAGTTTTTGAGGAGGAATAGTGTGGAGAAACACCATATATATGTAGGGTTGTGATCTGGTCGTTTTTTGTAACATTTCCGGGTCGTTTGACACGACTACGGTGGTCGTCTTATGTGTGAAGTGATTAGGTTGTGTGTGGACTGTTTTGGGAGGCTCGATATGATTATTATTGATGTTGTTTGGGCTGTTTGCTGATTGTTTTGACTTGTATGAAGTCATATAAATAGGGGAGGTTCTGTCTGTTTCATCGTAAAATAGGTTGTGGTCGATACATAATAGTTATGACGCTTAAACGATAACGATAGTGTTGTTTACTCTTATTGTAGATTAAGGAGTTGTGACATTTGCGTAGCTTGAGGTTGGGGCAGTATATACAAGGTATGTGAGGCTATCCCTTTCCTTCTTTTGCACGACTCCGATTGTACATAATGTAATGAACTAGCTTCTAAAGATACTCTACTCTTAGAAGCTAGCAGTACTTATATTGTTTACCTTCGTATGGAACAATTAAAGTTACGGTTGCTTCTCTTATTCTTATGTTATCAATTTTGTTAGTAATTCCTGATTCTTATAAGATTCTCGAACAATTAAAGTTACGGTTGCTTCTCTTATTCTTATTTTATCAATTTTGTTAGTAATTCCTGATTCTTATAAGATTCTCGATGAAGAGTTAGCCCTAATGATGTGTACGGAGAATATCGACCTTACGTCGCTCCAAAATGTTTAGAACATAATTCCAATGAGTCTTGCATTAATTTTATATATTTATCTATTTTACTCTACCGAGCCGCGCTACAGTCGGCCGGGTATGGCACCTATTGTGCAACCACTGATTAGTTGGGTTTATCGACTCCTCTTTGAGGCCGGGTATGATATGAATATGATGATTATTCCCACAGAGTCGAATGTTCTATGATGATGATGATTCCCACAGAGGCGGATGTTTAAAAAGATTATATGTATATATGTATCATGCATTTCATGTTAATGGCTCTTAGAAGCACTCAGATGCTACAGGTTATATCTCCTACATCTCTCTTTACATTACTGTTCTTATTTATGCTTTCCTGCCTCACGTACTCAGTACTTTATTCATACTGACGTCCTTTTATTTGTGGACGCTGCATGTCATGCTGCAGATCCTGCTAGACAGGTACACAAAGCTCCCCAACCACAATAGGCTTTCCAGTTCAGCGGTTATAGGCGATATCCCTTCTCCGGATTTGCCGTGGTCTTGGTATGAATTTTTGTTATAGATATTATGGGTATGTCAGGGACCTGTTCCGGCTATGTTGTATTACATATGCTTTGGTATGCCTTGTTGGCTAATTTTTGTTATATAGTCTTTCAAGGCAGCTTTGTAGCTCGTACCTTTTATGTAGTTTCTTAGCAATCTTGTCATCCCATGTGATGTATGTTCATGATCATATCTACCATTTATATTGATCGCGTTATCTCTTAAAGATAATAAGAAGGTTAGATAAAATGTACGTTGGTGCTCTGCAAGTATGGCCCAGGTGCTAGTCATGATCCTCCAGTTTGGGTCATGACATTTTGTGACATCAATTCTAGGGGATTATGCACGGAAATTTTGTGGCAATTATTATAATAATTTATAGATTCACAGCTTCCGTATTATTACTATTAATTGTTTATGTTCATTGTTTCACTTTTAAATGACTTAAATAAAGAAAGTTAGTAAATTAACTCAACTGTTGGCTTGTCTAGCGGGTTCAATGTTAGACTCCATCATGGCCTGAAGGTAGGATTTCAGGCCGTGACAAGTTGGTATCAAAGCACTAAGTTGCTTAGGTCTCACAACTCACGGACAAACTTGGTAGAGTCTGAGGGATCGGTACGGAGACGTCTGTACTTATCCCCCAGAGACTACAAAGTTAGGAATAACATCACATCTTTTATTCTCTGTCGTGCCATTTGAATTCTAAATACTAATTGAGCATCTATTTTACTCTCTCGTAGATGGCGAGAATATGTACTTCCTCATCGACCGATCAGCAGCCTGATCCTCCTGTTGCAGCTTCTACGAGAGGTCGAGGTCAAGGCCGAGGTAGAGCTAGAGCAACAGCTCTAGTAGAGGACCCACAGGTAGACTATGCCGGTGAGGTTCCTGCTCAGACGGTTCTAGTCGGACCAGGGCAGGTCCTAGAGGGGTTCATTGCCACCCTGGTGCTTCAGGACGCTCTAGTCCGCTTGGTGGGACTTATGGAGAGTGTGGCTCAGGCCGGTCTTCTTCCTACTGCACTAGCTGGTTCTCAGGCTGGGGGAGGGACCCAGACTCCTGCTACTCACACACCAGAGCAGTTTGCCACTCAGTTCCAAACTCCAGAACCTCAGACAGCTGGATTAGCTCAGCCGGGTGTTGTGGCACCGGCAGCGGATGGAGCAACTATGTCAGCAGATGCCCTATGGAAACTAGATCATTTCACCAAATTATTCCCTACTACATTTACTGGTGCACCATCAGAGGATTCCCAAGATTACTTGGACAGTTGTTATGAGGTTCTTCGGAACATAGGCATTGTGGATTCCAATGGAGTTGATTTTGCTACTTTTCGTCTTTCGGGTTCGGCCAAGACTTGGTGGAGAGACTATTGCTTGACCAGGCCAGCTGGGTCTGCACCTTTGACTTGGGCTCAGTTCTCCGAAGTATTCTTGGGGAAGTTCCTTCCAGTTACTCAGAGGGAGGATCTTCGGAGGCAGTTTGAGCGCCTCCAGTAGGGATCTATGTCTGTCACTCAGTACGAGACCAGGTTCATCACTCTAGCTCGACATGTTATTATGATACTCCCCACGGATCGAGAGAGAGTGAGGAGGTTTATTGAGGGTTTGGCTCAGCCCATTAGACTTCAGATGGCCAGGGATTCAGGTACTGATATTTCATTCCAGGGTGCGGCCAATGTGGCCAGAAGGATTGAGATGATTTTGTCACAGGGTAGTGGTCAGGGGGCTGACAAGAGGCCCCGTTACTTTGGTTGATTCAGTGGCGCCTAATCTGGAGGCAGAGATTCTTCCGGCAGAGGTCATCCTCCCAGACCCTATCAGTCGGCACTTCAGGTATCTCACAGTGCACCGCCAGCTCCTATTAGTGCACTATCAGCACCTATCAGTGCACCGCCGCTTCAGAGCTTTCAGGGTGGTTATTCGGGCCGACAGGGTCAGTTCCAGAGTCAGCAGCCACAGCAGCAGAGGTCTTGTTATTTTTGTGGTGTTTCGGGGCACATTACGAGGTATTGCCCCCGAGCTTCTGGTAGTTCTCAGTTTCAGGGCTCCCGTCTTATGGTTCCCGCACCAGGAGTACCCCCACCCATTCAGCCAGCTAGAGGTGGTGGTCGACGTGCAAGAGGTGGAGGTCAGATTCATAGAGGTGGAGGACAGGCCACGAGGGGTAGAGGTCAGCCCGTAGCAGGTAGACCCAGAGATGTTCAGGTTGGAGGGGCTCTGCCCCGGTGCTATGATTTTCCTGCCAGGCCTGATGTTGAGGCTTCTGATGCATTTATTACAGGTACGGTTTTAGTTTGCAGCCGAGATGCTTCGGTTTTATTTGATCCGGGATCTACATTCTCCTATATGTCTTCATATTTTGCCCCTTATTTGAGTATGCCCCGTGATTCCTTGAGTACTATTGTGCATGTGTCTACTCCGGTGGGTGATTCTATAGTGGTAGATCGAGTCTACCGTGCTTTCTTAGTAGTTATTGGTGGTCTGGAGACTTATGTTGATCTTTTGCTTCTTGATATGGTTGATTTTGATGTTATATTGGGGATGGATTGGTTATCCCCCTATCATGCTATTCGGGACTGTCATGCCAAGACAGTGACCTTGGACTTGCCAGGGGTACCCCGTTTGGAGTGGAGAGGGACTCCTAGTCATTCTTCTGGTAGAGTTATTTCATATATGAAGGCTCGGCGCATGGTCGAGAAGGGTTGTTTGGCTTATTTGGCCTATGTTCGTTATTCTAGTGCTGAGGTTCCTTCTATGGAGTCTGTGCCGATGGTTCGTGAGTTTCCAGAGGTATTCCTTGCTGACCTGCCGGGTATGCCACCCGACAGGGATATTGATTTTTTTATTGAGTTGGCTCCGGGCACTCAGCCCATTTCTACTCTACCGTATCGTATGACCCTGCCAGAGTTGAAGGAATTGAAGGAGCAATTGCAGGATTTGTTGGATAAAGGCTTCATTAGGCCTAGTGTTTTTCCTTGGGGTGCTCCAGTGTTGTTTGTCAAGAAGAAAGATGGCTCGATGAGGATGTGTATTGACTACCGGTAGTTGAATAAGGTTACTATCAAAAATAAGTATCCTTTGCCGAGGATTGATGATCTATTTGACCAGCTTCAGGGTGCTACAGTGTTCTCCAAGATAGACTTGAGATCTGGTTACCATCAGCTGAGGATTAGGGCTTCTGACGTCCCTAAGACAGCCTTTCGCACTCGTTATGGGCACTACGAGTTTTTGGTGATGTCTTTTGGGTTGACTAATTCCCCCGCTCCATTTATGGAGTTGATGAACCGAGTGTTCAGGCCTTATTTGGACTCATTCGTTATTGTTTTCATTGATGATAAATTGATATACTCTCGCAGCCAAGAAGAGCACGAGCAGCACCTTAGAGTCGTCCTCCAGACTCTGAGGGATAGTCACTTGTATGCCAAATTCTCCAAGTATGAGTTATGGTTGAGTTCCTTTGCATTTCTAGGCCATGTGGTTTCATCAGAGGGTATTCAGGCGGATCCCAAGAAGATCTCCGCAGTCATATATTGGCCTAGGCCCACTTCAGCTACAGAGATTCGGAGCTTCTTAGGCTTAGCAGGTTATTATCGCCGATTTGTGGAGGGCTTTTCATCTATCACAGCCCCGATGACCAGGTTAACTCATAAGGGGGATCAGTTCAGGTGGTCTGATGAGTGTGAGGCGAACTTTCAGAATCTCAAGACAGACTTGACCACGGCACCGGTGTTAGTTTTGCCCACAAGTTCAGGACCGTATACCGTGTATTGTGATGCTTCACGGGTTGGGCTTGGTACAGTGTTGATGCAGGATGGCCAGGTCATAGCCTATGCTTCTCGTCAGTTAAAGGTTTATGAGAATAATTATCCAGTTCATGCTTGGAGTTAGTAGCGATTGTTCATGCATTGAATATTTGGAGGCATTATTTGTATGGTGTGCCATGTGAGTTGTTCACGGATCATAAGAGCTTGCAGTATATGTTCAAGCAGAACGAGTTGAACATGAGGCAGAGGAGATGGTTAGAGTTGCTGAAGGATTATGATATTACCATTCTTTATCATCCGGGGAAGGCCAATATGGTGGCCGATGCTTTGAGCCAAAAGTCAGCCAGTATGGGTAGTCTTGCTTATTTATCATTCGGAGAGCAAACTTGCATTGGATGTTCAGGACTTCACCAAGCGATTTGTGATATTGGAGGTTTCTGAGACTGGCAGTGTGTTGGCCCATACTGTGGGCCGTTCTTCATTGTATGATCATATTTGGGCCAGGCAGTATGATGATCGTCATCTATGTGTTCTTAGAGATACGGTTCGGCACGGAGGTGCCAAGCAGGTTACGGTGGATGATGAGGGAGTTTTGAGAATGAAGGGTTGTATTTGTGTACCTGATGTTGATGGTATTCGTGAGTTGATACTACAGGAGGTCCATAGTTCCCGGTATTCTATTCATCCGGGCGCCGCAAAGATGTATCAGGACTTACGGCAGCATTATTGGTGGCGGAGGATGAAGAAGGATATTGTAGCATATGTAGCTCGGTGCTTGAACTGTCAGCAGGTTAAGTACGAGCACCAGAGACCCGGTGGTTTGATGCAACTGATTCAGCTTCCCGAGTGGAAGTGGGAGCGTATCACCATGGATTTCGTAGTTGGACTCCAACAGACTCAAAGGATGTTTGATGCAGTATGGGTCATTGTGGATAGGCTGACCAAGTCAGCGCACTTCATCCCAGTATCAGTTTCGTATTCAGCAGACAAGTTGGCAAAGATCTATATGAGAGAGATTGTTAGATTGCATGGTGTGCCCATATCCATTATATCATACCGAGGTACTCAGTTTACCTCCCATTTCTGGAGAGTATTTCAGCGAGAGTCGGGCACACAGATTGATTTGAGCACAGCATTTCATCCTCAGACGGACGGACAGTACGAGCGTACTATTCAAATTTTGAAGGATATGTTGTGAGCTTGTGTCATTGACTTTGGTGGTTCATGGGACCAGTTCTTGCCTTTAGAAGAGTTTGCCTACAACAACAGCTATCAACCGAGCATTCAAATGGCTCCGTATGATGCGTCGTATGGTAGGCGGTGTCGGTCTCCGGTCGGATGGTTTGAGCCGGGAGAGGCTAGATTGTTGGGTTCTGAGTTAGTCCAGGATGCCTTGGACAAGGTGAAGATCATTCAGGATAGACTTCGTACAGCTCAATCTACGCAGAAGAGTTATACGGATCGCAGAGTTCGAGATTTGGCATTTATGATAGGAGATCGGGTATTTCTTCGGGGGTTACCCATGAAGGGCGTGATGAGATTCGGAAAGAAGGGCAAGTTAAGCCCTAGGTACATTGGTCCATTAGACATTCTGGATAAGGTAGGAGAGGTGGCCTATAGACTTGCCTTGCCACCTAGTTTGTCAGTCGTGCATCCGGTATTTCACGTATCTATGCTCCGGAGGTATATTGCGGATCCATCTCATGTACTTGACTTCAGTGGTGTCCAGTTGGACAAGGATTTGTCTTATGAGGAGGAGACGGTAGCCAATAATATCGGCAGATGCGACGGTTGAGATCGAAGAGTTATCCTTCTGTTCGTGTTCAGTTGAGAGGTCAGCCTGTTGAGGCAGCTACCTGCGAGTCCGAGTCTGATATGCGAAGTCGATATCCTTATCTTTTCCCGCTTCAGGTATTCTTCTATGTCCGTTCGAGGACGAACGTTTGTTTTAGAAGTGGAGATTGTGATGACCCAAAAGGTCATCCCATGTAATTGTAGCTAAATCTCTGTTCCAAGGCCATGAAAGCCTCATTTTATCTTACCTCGATATGTGTGCGCATCCCGGGCATGTAGCCGGGAAGCCGTTATGTGGAAAACTAATAAAATGATGTTCTTATAATAATTATTTAAATAAAGTTAACTTTGGTCAACATTTTTGGTAAACGGAGACAGACCCATGATTTGACGGTCCCAAAGAGTCCGTAGGAAAATATGGGACCTGGGCGTATGCCCCGAATCGAATTCCGAGGTCCCAAGTCCGAGAAATGAATTTTTTTCTGAAAATAATAAAGATTTTTAAAAATGAACTTTGATGTGAAATCTGTGTTACCGGGCCCGTATTATAGTTCCGGAGCCCGGAACAGGTTCAATATGTGTTATGTGAGTTATCTGTAAAGTTTGGTAAGAAACGGACTTGGTTTGACGTGTTTCGGATAAAAATTGGAAAATTTAGAAGTTTATGAAGTTTGAGAAAATTCTATAGATTTTGGAGTTTAATTCATTGTTTTTATGTTATTTTGGTGGTTTTATTACTTGAATAAGTCCGTAGGATGATTTTGAAGTCGTGTGTATATTTGGTTTTGAGTCCCGAGGACTCGGGTGAGTTTTAGGTTGGTGTCGGGGTGCTAAACTTAGGAAATTTCGGGTGGTTTAGGTTGTATCTAGTGTCCAGATTTTTCTTCTCTGCGATAGCGGTGTATTGCATTGCACACGATCGCGATGTGCAATCGGGCGTGGTGGCTGATTTGCTCTGCGCAATTGCAAGGAGCTGGGTGCAAACGCGGAGCTTTGGGGGTTAAGCTCTACGCGAACGCAACCCTACGTCTACGATCGCATAAGTCTCCTGTGGGGTTGGGGGCTGGGTAGCAATTGTTCAGTGCGACCACTGGCCTTAGGACGCGATCACGTAGGTCCGTGTCCCGTCCTTTATGTGATCGCATACTTCTTCTCGCGATGGCGTAAGTCAATAACCTAGTACCCACCGCGATCGCGTAAGTCAATAACCCAGTACCCACCGTGATCGCAGGGCACTTGTCGCGATCGCGGAGGCTATTTTCGTCCAGTCCTTTCAAAAGCCTAAAAACAGAATAGTTACGGGATTAAACCCAGTTTGTCCAAACTTCTTCTTCTCCACTCTTCTTGGGCGATCCTTGGGAGACCTTTCCTCCACAGCTTCATAGGTAAGTGTTCTTAACTTCATTTCCTTTCATTTCTCTTCATCAATCACTAGATTCTAGGCCTAAAACCATAAAATCAAGGGTAGAATGTGGGGGTTTTGGCTAGATTTAGGGTTTTTCTAATTTTTGGGAATTCGACCTCATTTTGGGGTTGGATTTCAAAACAATTGTATATTCGGGCTCGTGGGGGAATGAGTGATCGGGTTTCTTTCCGAACCTCGTGTTTGGACCAAGCGAGCCCGGGGTCGAATTTTGGTATTTTTTTAAGAATGATGGGAAATGTATAATTAGGCTTTGGGATTGAGTTATTGAATAATTATTGATGTTATTAAGTCAATTATGTCTAGATATTATCGTTTCAGAGTCGGATTCGAGAGGAAAATCCGTGATTGAGGCTTGACTTGCATTCTTGGAGCCGAGGTAAGTGGTTTGCCTAACTCTAGTGAGGGAATAGGTGTTGAGTCGTATGTGCTACTTGTTAAATCATGTTCAATGTATATGTGAGGTGACGAGTACCTATGCATTGTTTGTCAAGTATGCCCGTGAGTCTATTTTGGTGAATTACATGTTATTACTCCGATATTTATTGTGTTACGCAGTAGTTTCCTTGGGAAGTTGTTTAATTGCTGGGAATACTTGCTTAAATACGTGTAAGATGATGTCTCAGTTGAGGATCCATTTCATTAAGTTATGTACTCGTGACAGATTGGTTATAGCTGAGTCCCTTGCCGGAAAATGTTATTATTTTGGTTGATATTCCCCTTGCTGGGTGGTTATAAACTGTATTTCACACTGTTGAATTCCTTTCCAAATTGTTAGTTGTTGTTGATTTGGGTGAGGAAGAGTGTAAAGCACGAAGGGTGATGTCGTGTATTCATTTCATTCATTTCGTAGTGAGGAAGAGAGTAAAAGCACGAAGGGTGATGTCGTGCCATGATTTACATTGCTTTCATTTATACATTGCATAGTGAGGAAGAGAGTAAAAGCACGAAGGGTGATTCCGTACCATGATTTACATTGATTTCATTTATACATTGCATAGTGAGGAAGAGAGTAAAAGCACGAAGGGTGATGTCGTGCCATGATTTACATTGCTTTCATTTATACATTGCATAGTGAGGAAGAGAGTAAAAGCACGAAGGGTAATGCCGTGGCATGATTTACATTGCTTTTGTTCATACATTGCATAGTGAGGAAGAGAGTAAAAGCACGAAGGGCGATGCCGTGCTATTTCTTGCTATTTCATTTATACTGTTTATTTCTTGCTATTTTCTTTGGTACATTTTATAGAACTGTACAGGTAAATTGTTGTTGTGGCGTCTAGCCTCGTCACTACTTCGTCGAGGTTAGGCTCGGCACTTACTCAGTACATGGGGTCGGTTGTACTGATGCTACAGCTGCACTTCTTTATGTTGTGCAGATCACGCAGCCGGACCCAGTGGACATCATTAGAGGGAGTATCCTTCAGTCCATACAGGCGACACCGAGGTAGTTCCGCAGGCGTTCGTGGATCTTGGCGTCTCCTTCTATCTTTTCGTTTCTGTCTTATCTTGTATCACAGACAGTTGTATTGTTCATTTCAGACTCTTGTTGTAGTAATCTTAGACAGTCCGTGAGATTTTGTGATACCAATTCTTGGGGATTATGCACGGAAATTTTGTGGCAATTATTATAATAATTTATAGATTCACAACTTCCGCATTATTATTATTAATTGTTTATATTCATTGTTTCACTTTTAAATGGCTTAAATAAAGAAAGTTATTAAATTAACTCAACTATTAGCTTGTCTAGCGGGTTCAAGGTTAGACGTCATCACGATCTGAAGGTAGGATTTCGGACCGTGACACAAACATTGATATCTATATTTATTTTGGAGTTCTTTTTGACAGAGAGAAAACACTCATGTTGATTTTTGGAGCTTCGGTGGAAGAGCAAAGACGGTTGCAGAACCTATACGATAGAAACTCCTAGAAGAAAGAGAGTGTATCCAAGAGGGCATAAACTTGCCTTAATTTACTAAATCTTAAAGGACAATCTATATTTATATATATATATATATATATATAGTAGGCAATGAAAAAGGTGACTCAACATCTCTCTTCGGCCAACAAAATTTATTTATCTTTTTTCTCCATTTTTTTGGCTTTTCTACCTATTTTCCCCTCATATGGCAAGAATAAAAGCACTCAATTTACGGCCATCTATGAAACGGTGCACCACTTAATTAAAGTCCGTCCGCATTCCGTTCTATGAAATTGTTCAATAATCTCATAGGTATCTATCCTATTTTCGTTATTTCACTTTTTTCTCATAAAGTAGTGCACACAAAGTGTTTGTGTTTGTGCATATGCATATAACCATTTTTGGTTAACTTCTTGGAACTTTAGTACAATTTAATTAGCCGATTATGGGTAGATACACATATTTGTATATGTATAAATATCCATTTAGAGAATAACAAAGACCCATTTGGATAGTTGAAAAAACAAATACCCATTTGGATGTATAAATGTATAATACGTCGTTCATGAATTAGTATGCGATTTAAAATTTGAGTGAAGGATCAAAGGCTAATTTAGGATTTAAGCTTCATGGCATCAAGCTTTAAGGTTCTTTAGCATTGAACCCATTCTATTTTTAAAATTTACAATTTTATGTAATTTTAATAAATCTTTACACATAAATTTATGTTTTACGTCGAAAATATTAGGTTCACAAAGAATTGGTATCGCAATGATGCATCAACTTCTGTGGAGGATGTATATGTTATTAGGTTACTCCTTATTGTATTTTTTTTTTTTTATCATAATGTGCTTATAAAAGAAGCTCTTGATGAGTCTAACTGAGAGTATATTATACATTTGATAAACTTTTAGCAAATTCTAAATGTATATAGTCAAATAAAGCCTATGGCATCCTTACATGGTGTGCTGGGCAATCTTTATTTTCTTATTGCTCTTTCCTAGCTCATATTGGCATATTTCTATTGTTTGTTCTTTTGTATTTCCGTACAGAATAAATTTGAATGAAAGGTCCTGATTAAGGATTTAAAAGTGAGTCCAAATAGGAGTGGAATTAGTAACTCCTTTTTTCTCTTCACTTTCAGAAATGGTGGTTTTATGCAGTAGTTTAACTATAATGATTTAGCAATATTTTAATTTTTTTTAACGACCGCGTGAAGCACGGATAAATTCTCTAGTTACAGTAATAAACGGCAGAACCATGAGCAAATAGTAAATAGTTGGACTCATCGAAATTCCAGAAATACCCTTCGTCGTACCTCTAAACCTTCACTTATTATATACTCCCTCAGTTCCAATTTATGTGAACATGTTTGACTGAGCATGAAATTTAAGAAAAAATGAAGGTTTTTGAAATTTATGATCCTAAATAAGTCAAAAAGGACTCCAAAGTATTTGTGTGGTTATAAAAGTTTCTCATTAAGGGTAGAATTGGAAGTTTAAGCTAAATTGTTTCCAAATTTAGAAAGGCGTCATTCTTTTTGGAACGTACCAAAAAAGAAATAGGTTCACATAAATTGGAACGGAGGAAGTAGTTACTAGATGAGGTTTGCCCGTGCATAGCATGGGCCCAACATTTTGACTTACATATAATTTCTACATACTTTAAATAACTATAATTTCATAAGCACATAAACAAAGTTTCATTCTTGGTAAAAGTGATAACATCGAAGACTGCCTATTACTCATAATATAAATATTCAGAATTTTTGCTCCTTTGAAATTACTTCCACAAAAATAATCATACAAAATGACTGTCCATCATGACTGAGTAATAACAATAGCTCTTGCTAGTAAGTAGCTACTCTAAAAGCATGACTGAGTAACCATATATAAGACAAATAGGTAACTCAACCCCATCATACATCTTTGTCCACATTTTATGTTTCTTGGTGCTTGATCTTAATAAGTGTATTTACTTTCTTGAAAAGGTTGAATAGTGTGAGAATATCATAAATTCAGAAAATCTAAAAGCACTAAAAATCTCCTACAAAAATCATTAATTATATTAAAAGCAACTCACAAGCGGAGTTGGAAGTTTTATCAACCATTTAATTTGTAATTTTTACATGAAGGAAGAAGTCTAACAAATAAGCAATGCAACAATCTTATAAAAAACTATTAAGTGAAGAGCAATAAGAAAGAATGAAAAAAATACATATGTTGATTCAGTATTTAGCTAATTAAAAGTCAGTTCAACAATATCAATAGATAATAACAACAATATTGTGTTACTATAATGAACTTGCAGTCCAATCATATGTTAATAATATAGGAACAATTAGATTCTAAAGAGCTAATCAAATAAATATTTATGCACAATTTGTTATTTTATATAAACTAAATTAAATTCAAATGGCGAAATACATAAACAACATGTTTAAGTCGTCCACAATAACCACATAGACGCCTCAACTGATCCCATTATCAATTAGACACTTCTTTTCAATTGAAGTACGTCCTCGTGAACCCTCACACTGACATAGCAAAGTGTATTTTGTATTCACGTCTGAGCATGTGAAACTCTCAAATTTAAGTTTTTTTCTTTTTAAATAAAATTTAACCTTACTTTATAGGGGTCCCACTATATTTTTAATATTTTTCACATTAATTCCACTTTCTTCCCAAAATAATTCATCTCCACCACCAAACTTTCCTGGCCTAAACATGGCAACATCAGTAGCTTATTCACCGTCTGACGTGAATCCACCTCCTCTCATTCAATCTTAAAACAAAAATAATCAATAATAGTCACCACACTATAATAATATCAATTGACCACCCATAAAATTTCGGTTCCATTTCTAGCAATTTACCTTCTCCAATTCCCTTCTGAGGTTAGAAATTTGAAATCTTCCATGGTCCAATTAAGTTGTCTTTTAACAGCTGGTAGCGAAGCTCAACTTGTTCTGCATGGTTCCATTGGCGGCGGTTTCTTAATAAATGAAGCACAATGATAAAGAAGCAGTAGAAGAACTATGTGAATACCTTATTCAACATATCAGCAAGCCAAATAATTGTGTAATTAAGTTATCTTTTGGACTAAGAGATTGTGAATTTTGTTACATGTGATAGGTGGGGAAGAGGAGTTTGGAAGAAAGAAAAAGGGGCGAGATGAACAAGGGCAGAGAGTTCATCTCTCATCGGAGAAGAAGATTGGAGGCGAGCGTAACTCACACATATGAACTACCAAACTCGGGTGTTCATAAGCTACATTTGATAACCACTTGAAGTGTCAAAATGATAAATGGTCAGTTGAGGTGTATGTGTGGTCGTTGAACACAACTTAAACAGGCAGTTTATATTTTGTTAATTCAAAACAAAACAAAAATTATTAGTGTGGAACACACACACGAGTCTAGCAAAAATTATGTTACTCCCTCTATCACTTGGAATGAAGGGAATGATCCATTTACCCCATGCAAAGTAGAAAGTTGTGAATAAAGTTCAAAGAACTATTCTTTCCAATTTAACAATGCACAATTTTATTTGGCGCAGATAGAGGAAGAACTTTAAAATTGACAAAAGAAATTAAAATCATTATTTTCTTTGTACTAATCACTGGAATAAGTTGGAGAGGATGTTAATACAAAGTTAATAACATTCGGATTCTTAATCTATTTTTCAGTAACTGTTAGAACTCGTTAGAATTGGAAACATCAAATGAGGCGAAGCAATAGAACTATTACATTTGAAAGTGTTTGAATTTTCGGCCAAACAGAGCTTTATGATCTAATAGTATAGGCATCACATTATTAGCAGAAGAAAATTGTTCCATATCCAGAATTACTCATTTTCAATTAATGAAGGTTAGTCCATTCCCTATCTTTGTAGCACGAAAAATTCTTTTCTTCAACTAAAATTGCTCTCTATCAATCACATGATCTTACTAAAACAAATGGAGAAGAAACTCACTATATGTTTGTGGAGCATATTTTCCTATTAAGGGAGAATTCATATTATTCGACAAATAATGTTGTGTTAAGTTTAACATATTTATAGAAATTAGTTAACTAATTGCACTCCTTTAAAAGTTAAATTCACAATTAAAAAAATACTCTGCACTCTTACTTCTAAAGTGGGTAATTCTAAATGCGTTTAGAGAAATATTAAGAAAGCGGTATGAGGATCGTCATCTTCACTATAAAGATGATCGGCCAAATTTTAGTAATGAAATTCTTTTTATCAGAATTCAGTAAACATAAAATCGGGATCAAAATTCAATAAGCTTCTGGATATTTTTTTTATCACTTAGTTTCATCGAGAACAAAAAGAAAAAGGGAGCAATGCACAAACATTCCCTAAATAAGTAGATAACGAAATTTATAAAGACAAAGGAAAAATGTAATTTGCATGAATATAAGATTCCAACTGTTCACATTCAACCGTGTAATTTTATCCCTAAAATTCTTCTAAAATATAAAATTATTACTGTTTTAAATTTATCGAATTAGTGGACCATGGCAAATATATGATTATATCGAGAAAATTAAAGTAAAACAACCCCAAATATCCCCATAAAGCACTCACAACAAAGACAATCTAATGCATTTGCACTAAAAATTAAGAATACTTTAAAAAGATTATTACCTCTATACATATTATAAAACTTGTACCCAGAGATTCAACCTTTAAAGAGAAACAAATACATAGAAAAAGACTATTATTGTTATCGGCGAAGAACTCCAAGTTCTACCCTAAACTCTTCAAACTCACGTCTAACGCTCTAACTATAAAAGTCAAATAAGATCGAAAAATATAATAAGGGAAAACAATAAGAATTGGAAAAACAAAGGAGCAGACCTGAAAGTAGCAATACCAGTTGAGAAAATGGAGAGCACTGGAAAAGGAATTTGTCACGACACGAGTTCCCACCGTCGGGACTGTGATGGCGTCTAACGTTTCACTTTCTAGGCAAGCCAACATTAGAGATTCAAAATACAGTAATCTTAAAGCTTGCAGCGAATTACTACAATTTAACACATGATGAAATAGTAATAAGGAAGCAAAAACCCATAACAACACCGTATATATATATATATATACCCATGATCTGGAGTCACAACTCACGGACTACTATGATTTATCTATAAATATTTGGCTGAAGGAAAAATACAATTGTTTATGAGTCAAAGAAACACTAAAATAAGCAGGTAGGAGGGGACTTCAGGGACTGCGGACGTCGGCACCTCTACCTTGGGTCTCCTGTGTAGAAGTCAGCTGCAATCTCAGAATCAGCTCGGACAGATATCTAAATCTGCACAAAAAGTGTAGAGTGCAGTATCAGTACAACCAACCCCATATACTGGTAAGTATCGAGCCTAACCTCGGCGAAGTAGTGACGAGGCTAGGACAAGATACCAGCAAACAACCTGTGCAGTATAATCATACATGTAGTAATAATAGCAATATCGGAAATAAGATAGGAAATATTGGGAGGGGACATGCTGAGGGGTTCACATTACAAGAAATCAGAAACAGTGATATAATCGGATAAATCAAAATGCTCTAAACAGATAAGACAAGTAAGAACTGTAATAGAAACTGCACGGCATCACCCTTCGTGATATTACTCTCGACCTCATCATATGCAACAATAAGATAGTAAAAGAAACTGCACATGTCACGACCCGAAATCCCACCTTCAGGTCGTGATGGAGTCTAACGTTGAACCCGCTAGACAAGCCAACGTTACTGGTTATTCTGATTTATTCCTTTGTTGTTTAGCATTTAAAAAGTAAAATACAAGAAAAAATAGAAATAAGAATGCGGAAGATAAGAAATTCAACAACTTAAATAAAAAATCTTACGAAATTTCCTTAAACATACCCCCAGAACTGTTGTCACAATTTCACGGACAGTCTAAGATTTACTAAAAACATGAGTCTGAAATAAACAAGTGTAGTTGTCTACAAATACAAGATAAGACAGAAGGAGAGAAATAGATGGTGACGCCAAGGCCCGCGAACGTCTACGGGACTACTTCAGTGTCACCTGTGGACTGAAGGATACTCCCTTGATCAATGCCCACTGGGTCCGGCTCAGTACAGGTGAAGTAGCATCAGTACAACCGACTCCATGTACTGAATAAGTGCCGAGCCTAACCTCGGTGAAGTAGTGACGAGGTTAGGACACGACAAATAACGAATACTTGTACAGTTCTATAATGTAATAAAGAAGAAATGACAAGAAATAACGGATAAGCACAAAAACAAATATGGAACTAACATGCTAGGGGAGAAGGGGCAACAATTCACTGAAATGACATATTACGATACAACTGGAATGTATAAATAACAGCAGGAATTTAACAACTCCGGACAATAAATAAATAGAACGACACGGCATGTCCCCTCGTGCTATAAATAAATAAATAACACTCGGCACGGAATGTCCCCTCGTTCATAACCTCACATACACTCGGCACGGAATGTCCCCTCGTACAATAAATAAATAAGCACTCGGCACGGAATGTCCCCTCGTGCATAACCTCACAAACACTCGGCACGGAATGTCCCCTCGTGCAATAAATAAATAAAGACTCAGCACGGAATGTCCCCTCGTGCATAACCTCACAAACACTCGGCACGGAATGTCCCCTCGTGCAATAAATAAATAAAGACTCAGCACGGAATGTCCCCTCGTGCATAACCTCACAAACACTCGACACGGAATGTCCCCTCGTGCAATAAATAAATAAAGACTCAGCACGGAATGTCCCCTCGTGCATAACCTCACAAACACTCGACACGGAATGTCCCCTCGTGCAATAAATAAATAAACACTCAACATGAAATGTCCCCTTGTGCATAACCTCACAATCACTCGACACGGAATATTCCCTCGTGCATAACAATATAAAAACAACAGTTCGCATGAAATCAACAATAAGAAACCTTAAATGCACGGAATAATCAACAAGAATAATACCGTCCCGGTAAGGGACACAACTATAACCAATCCTACACAAGTATATAATCCAACATAAAGTTCCCTAACCGATCAACTACTCAACAATACTCATAACCAAGAATTTCCACCAAATGAATAAAATGTCATAAATATAGTGAAAGCCAATAAATATCATATAATTGTAAATTTCCGACTCGCGTCATGCTTGACAACAACATATAGGTACTCGCCACCTCACCTATACATTGAACATGGAATAAACACGTAGCAATTAGGACTCAACACTTATTCCCTCAAGCTAAGGTTAAGCCAAACACTTACCTCGGCTCCAAGAATGCAAATCAAGCTTCTACCACCGCTTTTCCTCTCGAATACGACTCCGAAACAATCGTATCTAGACATAATAGACATAATAACATTAATAATTGCTCAACAATTCAATTTCAATGCTTAATTAGAGATTTCCCAACATTCTTCCCAAAAATCCAAAAATCGACCCGGGGCCCGCTTGATCGAAACACGAGGTTCGGACCAAAATCCGATCACGCATTCACCCACGAGCCCGAATATATAATTTATTTTGAAATCCGACCACAAAATGAGATCAAATTCCCAAAAATTCAAAAAGCCCTAACTCTACCCAAAACCCTAATTTCTACCCTTTAATTCCATGATTTTAGGCCTAGAATCTAATAATTGTTAATGAAAATGAAGTTAGGATTACTTACCTATGAAGATATGGTGGAAGAGATGCTCCAAAATCTCCTATGAAAATGGTGGAGAAGTCCCGTAAGTGTTCTGTTTTGGGTATTAAAAATCACTGGGCAATTATTACTCTATGCGTTCGCAGTACATGCTCCGCGTTTGCACAGTGCTCCCTATTATACCCTCCGCGATCGCGCCTGATCAAGTACATTCGCACTAGCCTAGCACCCCCCCCCCCCCCAGCCCACTGACCTCCTTAACCCTGTGCGTTCGCAATGGGGTTAATGCGTTCGCATAGGGTCTCTTACCTGAAGCTCTGCGATCGCACCCCTGTAGTTGCGTTCGCACTGACTTAAAATCTACCCAGCCCCATCCCACACATAACCCTGTGCGTTCGCACTCCCTTGAGTGCGTTAGCATAGGGTAATTCCCTGGACACCAGCTACAACACTAAAACACCAGATTTTCCCTATATTTTGCACCCTGGCACCTACCCGAAACTCACCCGAGCCCTCGGGGCTCAAAACCAAATATACACACAACCTCAAAAATATCCTATGGACTTATTCGAGTAATTAAACCACTGAAATAACATCATAAACATCGAATTAAACCTCAAAATCTATAAAAATTCTCAAAACTTCATTAACTTCAAATTTTTCCATCTTTAGTCTGAATCACCTCAAACTGAGTCCGTTTCTTACCAAATTTCATAGGTAGCACAAAATAAACATATTGAACCTGTTCCATGCTCCGGAACCATAATACGGGCCCGATAACACAGGTTTCACATAAATTCTCATTTTCAAAAACCTTTATATTTTTCAGAAAACAATTTTCTTTAAAAATTCATTTCTTGGACTCGGGACCTCGGAATTCGATTCCGGGCACACGCCCAAGTCCCATATTTTCTTACGGACCCTCCAGGACTGTCAAATCACGGATCCGGGTCCATTTACCAAAGATATTGATCAAAACCAACTTTATTCAAATTTCAAAACAAAAATATCATTTTTTTTATCAGTTTTTCACATAACGGCTTTCCGGCTATATGCCTGGGCTGCACACGTAAATCAAGGTGAGATCTAAGGAAGTTTTCACGGCCTCAGAACAAAGATTTAGCTAAAATTACACGGGATGACCTTTTGGGTCATCACAGCACAACATCACCCTTCGTGCTTTTACTCTCAACCTCACCATATGAAATGATGAAAATGGCATGGAATCACCCTTCGTGCATTACACTCTTCCTCACCATATGAAATAATGCAATGGCACGGCATTACCTTTCGTGCTTTACACTCTTCCTCACCATATGAAATAATTCAATGGCACGACATCACCCTTCGTGCTTTACACTCTTCCTCACCCATAAAAGATCAATAATAACGGAGAAATAGAAATATCAAGGAAAATATGTATTTCATCAATAATTATTACCAGAATATCAATTTCAACCCTGAGCCAATATTTAAAAATTACCAAATCTCGGTGAAATCGGATAGAAGTTGCCCAACGTCATAAATGGCGCTAAGCATGAACAATATGATTAAAGACTACAACAATAGCAAGAATAGGACTCACTCGCATGCTATGACTCGACAAAAACACATAGGTGCTCGTCACATCACCTATATATTTTACTCAACAACCAAACACGTAGCAAATAAGAAATTAATATCTAATCACTCAAGCCAAAGTTAGACACGACACTTACCTCGCTCCAAATATCACTCAAAGTTCAATCACAGCCTTGCCTTTCAAGTTAGCCTCCGAGCCAACAATAGCTAGCAAATTACTAACCAAACGATTCAACACCCACGATAAATAAGGGTTCAATTTAGGTCATCTTTAAAAAAGTCAACAAAAGTCAACACCCGGGCCCGCTTGGTCCAATCTTGAAATTCGGACCAAAACCCGATTACTCATTCACCCCCTGAGCCCGGATATATAATTGGTTTTGGAATCCGACCTCAATTTGTGGTCTAAATCCC
The DNA here is from genome assembly GCA_005239525.1 of Nicotiana knightiana. NCBI lineage: Eukaryota > Viridiplantae > Streptophyta > Magnoliopsida > Solanales > Solanaceae > Nicotiana > Nicotiana knightiana. The sequence goes on along the minus strand of ML418661.1, from coordinate 25,716 downwards.
CAAATTTCGAAATACCTAGTTTCTACCCAAAAATCCCCAATTCCACCTTGAAAACCTTAGATTTTAGGTTGAAATCTTGTAAAATGAAGTGAAAGATTGAAAGAAATGATTGAAGAATAACTCACCTATGATTTGGGGAAGACGTTGCCTTTGCGAGAGAAGTATCGCAAATGCGAACTCCTCGCATTTCAGCAACTTTCGCAAATGCGAGCCAATTACTCGCAAATGCGAACAATCGACTTCCATAAATGCGGCTCTTTTCTCACAAATGCGAGACTACCCGGCCCAGCCCAGCCCATGCTCGCAAATGCGTAGCTTCTTTTCAAATGCGAGGCTCGCATTTGCAAGCCAGACCTCGCAAATGCGAGATCTGCAGACTTGAACGCACCAGCTATATTTTCTAAGTTCTTTCCACTCTGTAGCATATCCGAAAGTCACCCAAGCCCTCGGGGTTCCTAACCAAACATGCACACAAGTCTAAAAACATCATACGAACTTGCTCGTGCGATCAAATCGACAAAATAACACCTAGTACTACGAATTTAGTACCAAAACATATAAAATTCTCAAGAACACTTTAAAATTTTCTATTTTCTCAACCAAAGGTTCGAATCACGTCAAATTAGTTCCGTTTCTCACCAAATTTCACATATAAGGTATAAATATCACAACAGACCTGTACTGGACTCTCGAACCAAATACGGGCCCGATACCAAAAAGATTAAACATTAAGTAAATTCTTTAAAATCATAATTTTCAGTCTTTCAATTTTAGTCAAAAATTCATTTCTCGAGTTAGAGACCTTGGAATCTGATTCCGGGCATACGCCCAGGTCCTATATTTTACTACGGACCCATCCGGGCCGTCAAAACATGGGTCTGGGTCCATTTACTCAAAACGTTGACCGAAGTCAACAAAAAATTATTTTTAAGGCCAAAAATTATTATTTCTTCAATTTTTCCACATAAAAGCTTCCCGGAAACACGCTCGGACTGCGCACGTATATCGAGGAGGGTAAAGATTAGATTTTAAGGCTAACGAGCACAGAATTGTGTTTTAAAATATAAGATGACCTTTTAGGTCATCAAAATCTCCATCTCTAAAATAACCGTTCGTCCTCGAACGGACATAGAAAAGTACCCGACTGGCGAATAAGTGGAGATATCTACTCCGCATGTCTGACTCGGACTCCCAAGTAGCTTCCTCAACAATCTGACGTCTCCACTGTACTCGAATTGAAGGATAACTCTTCGACCCCAACTGATGAACCTGCTTGTCTAGAATAGCTACCGGCTCCTCCTCATAAGTCAAATCCTTGTCCAACCGGACAGAGCTGAAATCTAACATGTGGGACGGGTCACCATGATACTTCCGGAGAATGGACACATGGAATGCTAGATGAACTGATGATAACCCTGGAGGAAACACAAGCTTATAAGCCACCTCTCCCACTCTATCGAGAATCTCAAAAGGCCCGATGTACCTAGGGCTCAACTTTCCCTTCTTTCCAAACCTCATGACACCCTTCATGGGTAATATGTATAGCAACACTCTCTCCCTGACCATGAATACCACATCACGAACTCTACGATCGGCATAACTCTTTTTCCTGGAGTGAGCTGTGCGAAGTCGATCCTGTATAATCTTGACCTTGTCCAAGGCCTCCTGTATCTGTACCCAACAATCGAGCCTCTCCCGGCTCAAACCATCCAACTAGCAACCTGCACCGTCTACTATATAATTCCTCATAGGGAGCCATATGAACGCTCGACTGGTAGCTGTTGTTGTAGGCAAACTTTGAAAGGGGAAAAAACTGATCCCACGATCCTCCGAAGTCTATAACACAAGCGCTGAGCATATCCTCCAAGATCTAAATAATACGCTTGGACTGCCCGTCTATCTGAGGATGAAATGTTGTGCTCAACTCAACCCTCATACCCAACTCACGATGTACTTCCCTCCAGAAGTGAGAAGTAAACTACGTACCTCGATCAGAAATGATAGACACGGGCACACCGTGAAGATGAATGATCTCCCGAATATAAATCTCTGTCGGCCGCTCCAAAGAATAAGTAACTGCCACAGGAATGAAGTATGTTGACTTATTCAACCTATCCATAATGCCCAAACGTCATCGAACTTCCTCTGAGTCTGTGGGAGTCCAACAACAAAGTCCATAGTGATACGCTCCCACTTCACTCAAGAATCTCTATCTACTGAAGCAAACCACCGGGTCTCTAGTGCTCATACTTCACCTGCTGAAATTTCAGGCACCAAGCTACATAAGCAACTATATCCTTTTTCATCCTCCTCCACCAATAATGTTACCGTAGGTCCTGGTACATCTTTGCAGCGCCCGAATGAATAGAATATCGAGAACTGTGAGCCTCCTTAAGGATCAACTCACGAAACCCATAAACATTAGGCACACACATATGACCCTGCATCCTCAGAACTCCGCCACCTCCAACAGTAACCTTCTTGGAACCACCGTGCCGAACTGTGTCCCTAAGGACCATCAAATGAGGGTCATCACACTGACGATCTCTGATACGCTCAAACAAGGAAGACCGAGCGATTGTGCAAGCTAGAACACGACTGGGCTCTGAAATATCTAACCCCACAAACTGGTTGGCCAAAGTCTGACCATCTGAAGCTAGCAGCCTCTCACTGACTGGAATGAACGCAAGGTTGCCCATACTCATTGCCTTCCTACTCAATGCATCGGCCGCCACATTGGCCTTTCCCGGATGATACAATATGGTGATATCATAGTCTCTAAATAACTCCAACCATCTCCTCTGCCTTAAATTCATATCCTTTTGCTTGAACAAATACTGAAGGCTACGATGATCCGTGAAAACCTCAAACAAAATTCTATAAAGATAGTGCTTCCAAATCTTCAGCACGTGAACAATGGCTGCCAACTCTAAATCATGAACATGGTAATTCCTCTCATAAACCTTCAACTGCCGAGACGCATATGAAATCACCCTGCCCTCCTGTATCAATACTGCTCCATGCCTAATATAACATCGAAGTCAACCATATCTAAGAGCAGAAGGTCTACACTGGTCTCAAGACTCCTAATAGTGATCACACACGAACGATATACACGATCTACAATAATGGCATCCCCCATGGGTGTGGACACATATACAGGGGCACTCAAAGAATCACGGGGCACAACCAAATATGAAGCAAAATAAGATGACATATAGGAGTATGTAGACCCCGGATCAAATAGAACTAAAGCATCTCTACTGCAAACTGAAACAGTACCTATAATGACAACATCAGATGACTCAGCCTCAGGTCTGGCTAGAAAAGCATAACATCGGGGTTGGTCCCCACCACTCTGAATAATATCCCTGGGACGACCTCTACCTGGCGGGCCTCCATCTCTAACGGCCTGACCTCTACCTCTAAAAATCTGGCCCCTACCTCTAACTGCCTGACCCCTGCCTCTGGCTGGCTGAGCAGGTGGTGCAGCTAATGGTGCCAAAACCATGGCACGAGAAATCTGGTGCTGTGAATTGCTCGACGCACGAGGGCAATACCTAGAAATGTGCCTCAGATCACCACAAGTATAACAAGACTTAGGCTGCTGAGACTGCTGGCCGGCAAACTGACATTGTTGACCTGAATAACCACCCTGAAAACTCTGAAGGGGAGGTGCACTGATAGGAGCTGGTGGTGCACTGTAGGCTGGCTGATCAGAATAAGTCATATAAGATCCACGACCACCTGCGGCACCGTGGGATGCCTAGAGTGCTGAATGAAACGGCCTGGGAGGATGGCCTCTACCATTAGTACCCCCGGCTCCAGATGAGGCACCGCTGAATCTACCGGAATGACGAGTCCGACCCCTGACCTCCCTGTCCGAGAACCATCTCAACCCGCCTGGCGACATTAGCTGCATCCTGGAAAGAAACCTCACTCCTTGTCTCCTTAGCCATCTGCAATCTAATAGGCTGAGCAAGACCCTCGGTAAACCTCCTCACCCTCTCTCTCTCTCTGTTGGGAGCAAAAGAATAGCATGACGGGCCAAGTCCACAAAACGAGTCTCATATTGAGTAGCAGTCATGCTGCCCTACTGGAGATGCTCGAACTAACCGCGACGCTCCTCCCTAAAGGTGATAGGCAGAAACTTCTCTAAGAAGAGATGTGAGAACTGGTCCCAAGTTAGATCAGGCGACCCGTCTGGTCTGGTCAATAAATAATCCCTCCACTATTTCTTGGCGGAACCAATCATCTAAAAAGCAGCAAAGCGACCCCATTGGTCTCCAATATACCCATGTTCCGAAGAACCTCATGACAGTTATCAAGGTACTCCTAGGGATCCTCTGAAGTAGAACCACTGAAATAAACTGGAAAGATCTTGGTATACCTATCCAACCTCCACAAAGCCTTAGAGGACATAACTGGCCCATCAACGGGTTGTGTTGCAGCAACCGGCTGAACTACTCCGACTGGGTGGGCTGCTGGAGTTTGAAACTGGGGAGCCATCTGCTCCAGAGTGTGAGTAGCAGGAGTCTGGGCTCCTCCTCCAGCCTAAGATATGGTTGGTGCCATGGGGAATGCGCCAGTCTGGGCCACACTATCGATAAGGCCCACTAATCGGACCAAGGCGTCCTGTAGCACCGGAGTGGCAATAAACAACTTTGGGACCTGAGCCGGTCCGACGGGAATAGTCTGAGCTGGAACCTCCTCATCGAACTTGACCTGAGGCTCCGCAGCAGGGGCTGCTGCTCGGGCCCTGGGCTGAGCCCTGCCCCTGCCTCGGCCTCTGGCAAGACCTCGGCGTCAACCTCTGCCCCTCGTAGGAGCTGTTGCTGGAGGATCCGGCTGCTGATCAGCGGAAGAAGCAGTACGTGTTCTCGCCATCTGCAAGAGAATAAAAATAGGAGAATTCAATCAGTATTGAGGTAACAAAATCGCAGGATAGAGTCTAATAAAAGTGGAATTTGTTCCTAAACTTCATAGCCTCTAGGAGATTAGTACAGACGTCTCGTACCGATCCCCCAGACTCTCCTAAGCTTGTCCGTGAATTTTGAGACCTAAGCAACCTAGTGCTCTGATACCAACTTATCACGACCCGAATTCCCACCGTCGGACCGTGATAGCGCCTAACGTTTTACTTGCTAGGCAAGCCAACATTAGATATTCAAAACACAATAATCTTAAAACTTGTAGCGAATTACTACAATTTAACACATGATGAAATAGTAATAAGGAAGCAGAAACCCATAACAACATCGTATATATATACCTATGATCTGGAGTCACAACTCACGGACTACTATGATTTTTCTATAAATATTTGGCTGAAGGAAAAATATAACTTTTTATGAGTAGAAGAAAGAGTAAAATATGCAGGTAGGAGGGGACTCCAGGGACTGTGGACATCGGTAACTTTACCTTGGGTCTCCTATGTAGAAGTCAGCTGCAATCTTAGAATCAGCTCGGACCGGTACCTGAATATGTATAGGAAGTGTAGACTGCAGTATCAGTACAACCGACCCCATGTACTGGTAAGTGTCGAGCCTAACCTCGGCGAAGTAGAGACGAGGCTAGGACAAGACACCCACAAACAACCTGTGCAGTATAATCATACATGTAGCAATAACAACAATAGCAGAAATAAGAAAGAAAATATTGGGATGGGACATGCTGAGGGGTTCACAATACAAGAAATCAGAAACGATGATATAACCGGATAAATCAAAATTCTCTAAACAGCAAGTAAGAAATCAGAAATAAGAAAGAAAATATTGGGATGGGACATGCTGAGGGGTTCACAATACAAGAAATCAGAAACGATGATATAACCGGATAAATCAAAATTCTCTAAACAGCAAGTAAGAACGGTAATAAAAACTGCACGACATCACCCTTCGTGCTTTTACTCTCGACCTCACCATATGCAACAATAGAACAGTTGAAGAAACTGCACGGCATCACCCTTCGTGCTTTTACTCTCAACCTCACCATATGAAATAATGAAAATGGCATCGCATCACCCTTCGTGCTTTTACTCTCAACCTCACCATATGAAATAATGAAAATGGCATCGCATCACCCTTCGTGCTTTACACTCTTCTTCACCATATGAAATAATGCAATGGCACGACATCAACCTTCGTGCTTTACACTCTTCCTCACCCATCAAAGATCAATAATAACGGAAAAATAGAAATATCAAGGAAGATTTGTATTTCATCAATACTTATTACCACAATATCAATCTCAACCCTGAGCCACTATTCAAAAATTACCAAAGCTCGGTGAAACCACATAGAAGTTTCCCAACATCACAAATGGCTACGCTAAGCATGAACAATATGATTAAAGACTACAACAATTGCAAGAATAGGACTCACCCGCATGCTATGACTCAACAACAACACATAGGTGCTCGTCACTTCACCTATATATTATACTCAACAACCAAACACGTAGCAAATAAGAAATTAATACCTAATTCATCAAGCCAAAGTTAGACACGACACTTACCTCGCTCCAAATATCACTCAAAGTTCAATCACAGCCTTGCCTTTCAAGTTAGCCTCTGAGCCAACAATATCTAGCAAATTACCAACCAAACGATTCAAAATAAGCCTTAGGAATTACCCACGATAACAAAAGTTTCAATTTAATTCTTTGAAAAAGTCAACGAAAATCAACACCCGAGCCCGCTTGGTCCAATCTTGAAATTCGGACCAAAATCCGATTACCCATTCATCCCCGAGCCCGGATATATAATTGATTTTGAAATCTGACCTCAATTTGAGGTCTAAATCTCTAAATTTCAAAATACCTAGTTTCTACCCAAAAATCCACATTGCCACCATGAGAACCTTAGATTTTAGGTTGAAATCTTGTAAAATGAAGTGAAAGATTGGAAAAAATGAGTGAAAAATCACTCACCTATGATTTGGGGAAGAAGTTTCCTTTGAAAAATCGCCTAGAGGGATTCTTGTGTTTGGAAATGTTGAAAAATGAGAAAAATCTCGTCTAGTTCAAGACCGATCAGCTACAGATGTCGCATTTGCGACCTGGCGAAGCTCGCAAATGCGAGAGAAGTATCACAAATGCGAACTCCTCGCATTTCTGCAGCCTTCGCAAATGCGAGCCAATTACTCGCAAATGCGAATAATCGACTTTCGCAAATGCGAGACTGCCTAACCCAGCCCATGCTCGCAAATGCGAGGCTCACATTTGCGAGCCAGACCTCGCAAATGCGAGATCTGCAGACCTGAACACGTCAAATCAGTTTCATTTCTCACCAAATTCACATATAAGGTATAAATATCACAACGGACCTGTACCAGGCTCCGGAACCAAAATATGGGCACGATACCAACAAGATTAAACATTAAGCAAATTCTTTAAAATCATAATTTTTCAGGCTTTCAATTTTAGTCAAAAATTCATTTCTCGAGCTAGGGACCTTGGAATCTGATTCCGGGCATACGCCCAGGTCCCAAATTTTATTATGGACCCACTCGGACCGTCAAAACCGGGCCCGGGTCCGTTCACTCAAAATATTGACCGAAGTCAACTAAAAATTATTTTTAAGGCCAAAAATTATTATTTCTTCAATTTTCCACATAAAAGATTTTCGGAAACACGCCCGATTGCACACGCAAATCGAGAAGGGTAAACATGAGATTTTTAAGGCTAACGAGCGCATAATTGAATTTCAAAACATAAGATGACCTTTTTTAGGTCATCACATAATTGTTTGAGAAGTTTGGGGAACAAGTATAATGAAAAAAAAAAGGTAAAATAATCAATCTGTTTACAATCTTGAAAAATATTTGGGAAAAAATTGAAAGAAAAGTATACCTCAAATTGGAATAGGAGATGGAATTGGGAAGTGAAAGAAATATCTTCTAGAATCGTATAATGTTAGCTTTAAAAAAGGTCATCTCAATAAAACATTTTGATGGTTGAACTAAATGACAACTATACTTTTGGTCAACCATTACGGCTTTTCTATATAATAGAAAAATAATGATATTAATGCAACTGTCTGATCAAGGAGTACTATGACACCTTCCATTTTATATGGGAAACGGGCATTAATTTCCTAATGTTCTTTACTTGCCTTGAGGTGATTTATTCTTATGTTGAAATTGCCTAGTCAATATTGGCCTTGCACATGTTGAGTAGTCGTTTTTTGCATTCATTCTCATAAGGGGAAAATGATTAAAATTCCTTCGAGAATATTTCTTAAGTAAATGCAGGAATAATGACTTCTTTTTCAATTAATCCATTCATCAGGTTTTCATTTTCTGAAGTGGAGAGCCTGGACCCCTACCTTATTTATTTGATGAGCAAAAGATACAAAAGAGGGGACATAAAATCAAAACCTTCGGGACATAAATAGCCAAATACATGTAACAGTAGTTGACTAAGACCTAGGCTTTGAGTTGTGCGAGCACATTACAAAAAGGAGAGGGAAGAGCTACCGGAGGAATGAGGTTCGAAGAATCAACCAAAATGTTTTTTTGCCCTTATCCTAAAGGCTGGAATTTGCATTCTATCCATTCGAAGGGCGTCTCTCGCTTCATTAGCAGGAATAATGACTTATTGGTACAAAGGAGTAAAAATTAACAATGTGTTTTATCATTACTATTTCAACTAATAAAAGTGGTATTCTATCCCGTCTCAACTTTTGTGCTAGTGTTTGATTCAGTACGGAGTTTAATAAAATGAATACTTTTGAATTATTGATCTAAAATAAATTATAGATATTTGTATTACTATAAATTATCTCATTAAAGATAGATATAAAAAATTTGAAGTTAAATTAATTTTTGATAGCAAAATATGATGATATTCTTTTTAGGACATACTAAAAAGTAAAGTACAATACATAAATTATGACCGTGGAAATAGATTGCAATATATTTGAAATACACTACGTAGTTTGTTATATCAATTCTTTCAAAATTTCTACTGATGTTTTGGACTTTCGCGTGTAGATGCGGTACAACTTTTTGTACCGTTTAGAACATGACGAAAACATAGCTAAGTTTTATCTGCTAACGCACAATTAGTGCAAGTTAACCTGTTCTCATTTCTTGGTTAATAAAATTGACAACATTTGTTAACTGTTGATATTATTTTGCTGTTAATATATATGACTTGATTACATAAATACTTCTACACTATTTATGCGCAAAACATAAAGAAACTCGATAAAAATAAAAAAAAATAAAAAAAAATAAAAAGAATTAGCCTACGTACCTTGTGAAAGCCCCCGGAACCCTCATTGTAATTTCCATTTTAATTTTGTTCTTTGGGTTGGAACAAGTTGATAACAGGGGCGCCAGAGCTAGTGTGTAGGTTACTTATTTAGCCAAACTTTGTAACTTTAGTCCAAATTTTATGCTTGTCTTAAAAAATCAATTAAATATATGTAAATAATTAATTTAAAACCCAACAATTTAAAAAAAATAATCTATAAAATTTTAAATCCTAACTCCACCTCTCATTGTTATTTGTTAATAGTACCAACCATCTGATGGGAAATAAAGGACGCATTAGTTTGGGAATAGTCATTCAAGAAAGGAAAATATCCATTTATTATTGCATGAATATCAAGTAGAAGAAAAGGGAAACGTAGAACGAAGAGGAGGCCCTTCCCTTCTCTATATTCTACATCTTCTTCTGCTCCCTTTGAGTGAACACTCATGCATGTGAGCCATTAATTATCTTGTGGATACAGTTCATATTAATCTTGTTGCAGGTTTGGAGATTAGTGTTTATTTGATATTTTTCGTGTTAGAAAAATTATTGGATGATTATGGAGAATAAAAGGTTTAGCTTGAGGCGTGTCAAGGACACTAACTTTAAATATATTTCGCCCACACCGTAATGAATAAAACTAGGTGTATCCTTCCGGATTTAACAAGTTCTTCTAGTATTAACTAGGAGCAGAAACAACAAAGATTAAATAAAAAAAACCCAGCACAAAAAAGAAGGAGAAGAAAATATTCACTCTTATTTCTCTCTTATTTTCCTTTTTTCCTTCAATGTGGAAATAGAGTATATATAGGATAAGTTGATAGAAGTTATAAATGTCAACTTTAGTAGCTTATACAAGCTATTTTCAATCCATTAAAAAGTCTGACCCAATTGTCAAAAGCCAACATTAGAAACTATGAATAATTAGCCATTAAAACTATTCAAGAGTAACAAATTTCAGTTACAAAATCATTATTATGTTTGAAAATATATTTAAATTGTATTCAGATTAATTAGTTAATGAAGACCCATTAACACCATATATTAAAAGAATGAACCTAGATATCAATTTGAATATTTCTTTTTGAGTTATCAAAATTAGTTTTCTAACAATCTCCTAAAACTCAAAAAGAATATTAAGTAATAAAGTGAAATAAAAAGTTTTGCTGGATTTTCACAAATGAGCATAATGCATCGAATCTGGTGTCTCTTGGACTATGAACCAGACCTAGATAAAATAAGATTAAACTTACAGAACAATTGGTGAAGTTTAGAACTTCTATGAATCAAGAATTCTTTTGTAAAGTTAGTTTCTTATCTATCACATTATACTCGCACACTTTGTTGTTTGTCACGGTTTTGCACTAATAGGCCATGCGTGCGCTTGGTTTTCATAAGTGCTCCTATGATATTTATGGCAAAAAATTTCTAGAGCACAGAATATCAATTCTGGAATCTCGAGAGATAGATGATAGATGAACAAATTTTATTATTATTATTATTATTATTATTATTATTATATTGGTATCATATATCGGTGTTGCTGGTTATACTTTGGCATGCACTCTTGGCAAGTTGTTAATTGTGCATTATCTCACCATGGAGGGTAAATTGTACCACAAAATTAAGGTACTCTTTTTATAGTATTTAAATGCGCCTAAGCCTATAAAAATGTAGACTTTATTGTTATCTATTTTTGAAAATCATGAAAGCTCTAAGATAGTGGGTTTAAATTTATTCTTCAATCTTGACAAATTTGAGTTTTAAATTTGGAGTGTTACAAATAAAAGCATGATTGATTTCACCTAAGTCGATTTCTTTGATAATTCTATGAGAATGAAATAGTGAATAATTTACTATACATGATAATCATTGATGTCAAATAGAATTTGACAGATCTTTTTGATGGAAGGGAAGATGATCATTAATGTGTTGATTTTATACATCTCCTCCGTATTAATTTGATAGAATAATAGTTAAGATAAGACTTTCGTGTTCTTGTGAAATTTTTTGTGAAGCTATATTATTAGCTTGTTGTTTATAAATTGGTAAAACTCTTTATGAGTTGTGAAAAGGTTATCTCCTTAATTGGAAATTTTCAAAAATGTGGAGAACCGTATTGTCCAGAGTTATATAGCCTGATCCTAAGAAGGAAAACATAAAAAAAAAAATTATTTATTAATGTTATAATAAAGCCTTACAAAATTGAGATTTTTTGTGGCAAAAAAATTTGTATTGGAAGATCAAATTATGCTGTATTTTTGGCTTTGAAAAGTTATGTTACTTCGGGTCTCTTAGTCATTGGAGTAAAAAAATCGTTGAATAATGACCCATTTCCTTCTTATTTGAGATATTTTTGTAAAAGTTAAAGTTGCTTCTATATTAAGAAAATTTTACTTTTGTACTTGACTGTGGAAGATAAAAAAGAAAATAAGTTTTTATGTGTTGAGAAATATTTCAAAAGGAACTTATGCATAATTCAAATTTTATTTCATTTGAGAATTTTATGCCTTACTTGTGAAGTACTATGAGTTAGTATTTTATATATGAATTTTTTATTGTATTCATTATGGTATGGGCGAAATATCCTTAAGGACAATGTCCTTGACACACCTCAAGCTAAACCTTTTATTCTCCGTAATCATTCAATTTTCCCAACATTTCATAGCTTCTCCACTTCTCTGTGTAGAGGGCCTGATATGAGGAAAGTGATGGCTTTCTACTTCCATTCTTCTAATATGAAAACTGATGAGACCTCTAAATCGTTTCAGACCTCTAAAGAATACAATCATGTCAGTTAAATAATTGTCAATTAGTTCGGTGGGAGAAATAAACGACAAAACTAGTCCAACATTTTATGCAATTTCACAAGATCTAGTACTTCTGTTTCATTCCCGTACTAATTAATTTTTCCTTTATTATGTATTGGCTCATGCTAATGGAAAAGAAACTTGATTCAATGTCGAGATCTTAGTGCTAATCAGAAAATCTTTATATTCTCCATCGCGCTCCAAGACTTAGTGGGAGCAAAATGAATTATTTGTAATATTAGTTTGAAAATAAAATTGAAACTGATTTGTAGGGGGGAAAACGGCGTAAATTCTTCAATTATGTATATAACTTAAATCCTAGAAGATACGCAATTATTGATAAGCGAATATAATGTAGAGAGATTTAAAGACAAGGAGGAAATAATTTGTTCTATTTCGATAGGGTGTAAAAGCAAAGGTCATGAAATCCTTTTCAACTTTCTTCAAGTTGCACGAAACTATGAAAAGGAGATAATACACGCAGGAAACGACTATCAGATAACGGTGTATGAAAACATATCAGTTTCTTATAAATGTTAATGCCACACTTTTAAGTTCTACGGTGTTGATTCACTGATAGAACAAATTGACAAAAGTAATAGTGGCAAAATGTGATTGACCAATAGGTCATCTAAAGTTATAAACCTTAATTTTGTGTTTTGAAAAATTCAATTGCGTCTTTAAGCCTTTCTTGATTTGAGTGCAGAGTCCGAATATTTTTCAAGATGGCTTTTATATTAAAAATTGATAAAGAATGAAATTTTGCTTTAAAAATCCATTTGGGTTTACTTCGGTCAACGTTTTGAGCAAACGGACACGGATATGTGTTTTGACAATCCCGATGGGTCCGTATCGTGATTTGAGACTTGGATGTATGTCCGGAATCGAATTCGGAGATCCCTAGCTCGAGTTATCGCATTTTGTCAAAAATTTAAAATTTAAAGGCTTAATGAATTTAAACATTTGACCAATGTTTTACTTTGTTGATACCTGGTCCGTATTTTGGTTCCGAAAATCGGTATAAGTCTATCACTATTTATGACTTGTTTGCCAAATTTGGCGAGAAACATAGTTGGTTTGACGTGATTGGGACATCCGATTGTTAAAATAGAAAAAGTTTCATTTGGTTTGGTGTCTGAATCGTAGTTTTAGGTGTTATTTTGGTGTTTTGATTGCGCGAGCGAATTCATATGAGGGTTTTGAACTTGTGTGCATGTTTGGTTTGGAGCCTCGAGGGTTCGGGTGAGTTTCGGATAGGCTACAGGGTGATTTTTAAACTAAAATGGAATGTAGGTGGATCAGGTCTGTAGATCTCGGATTCGTGAGGACTTGATCGCAAATGCGAGCCTCACAAATACGAAGTCATGCTCACATTTGCGAAGATGGAGGAGGCTGGGTCAGCTTCGCTTTTGCGTAGAGAAGTCCGCAAATGCGATGGGGTAGGCTTTGCATTTGCGATTGGAAGCAAACCAAGGCAGACTCGCATTTGCGAGTCAAATGTTCGCTTTTGCGAAAGCTTTGGCTCGCATTTGCGACACCATATGTCGCTTTTGCAAAGATATCAAGCTCAGAGATTTTTCGCGTTTGCGAAGAATTAATCGCAATTGCGAACTTGGTGTCGCAATTGAGATAACTGCAGTTGGGTAAAAATTGGGAAACATGGGATTTTAGTTCATTAAAATTTGTAAACCTAGAAACCTTAGAGGCCATTTTTCCAAGAGCTCTTCTTCCCCAATTCATTGGTAACTGATTCTAACCTATTTTTTTCAATTATCTATCACTTTTCATAAAATTTCAACCTCAAATCTAGGATTTTTATGGTAGAAATTGGGGATTTGGGGGGAATTAAGGATTTTTATAAAATTAAAATTTAGACCTCAAATTGAGGCTAGATTTCGAAACAAATTACATAACCGGGCTCGACGATGAATGGGTAATCAAGTTTTGATCTGAATTTCGGGTTTGGACCAAGCGGGCCCGGGAGTTGACTTTTGTTGAAATTTTCAATAATGACCTAAATTGAACATTTTTCATTTGTGGTAGTTTCTAAGGCTTATTTTGATTCATTTGGTTGATAATTTGCTAGATTTGGTTGGTTGGGAGGCTTATTCGCAAGGCAAAGCCGTGGTTGAGCTTTGAGTCGATTTTAGGAGCGAGGTAAGTGTCGTGGTTAACCTTGACTTGAGGGATTAGGACTTGTTCGCCTATTTGCTACGTGTTTAAATGTTGGTTACAACGTATACGTGAGGGGACAAGTACTTATGCATTGTTGTTGGGTTAGAACATGTGGTTGAAACTTATTTCTCGGGATTTATTTCCTTCTTCGATTATGAAATTCATGCCTAGACTAGTTTATCACTAAGTTGACCACTCTTTCCCCATTTATGAGTTATTTGTGATAATTTAATATTGTTGGAAGTTGAGGCTCGGTATTTTGGAAATGTTGTTGACATAAGATTTATTCTTGACCATTCTTTTTCCCAAATGTTATATGTTCTTGCTTCATGGTAAGGGAGAAAGTGATTATGCACCAAGGGTAATGTCATATTTATCATTTCATGATGAAATTGAGAGTAAAAGCATGAATGGTGATGTTGTGTTGTATTTATTATTTTATGGAGAGATTGAGAGTAAAAATATGAAGGGTGATGTCGTGCCATTATTACTGTTTCATGGTAAGGTTGAGAGTAAAAACACGAAGGGTGATGTCGTTCCGTTTATATTCATTATGTTTATCCCTCTTGGTTGAAGGTTTATTAAGTGTTTCATGTTGTTATTCTCTGTTGTAGTCACCGTATTTTGTACCCCTTTTCGCATGTCCCCTTCCAATAGTAAATGTTTAATCTTTATTTGTTGTTATGTTATTCATATATTTTTGTCTGCAATCGTTTCTTTATGCAGGTGTCATATCATAACCTCGTCGAGGTTAGGCTCGACACTTACATAGTACATTGGGTCGGTTGTACTCATACTACACTATGCACTTATTGTGTAGATTTTGGTACTGGTCCCAGCTGTACGTGTAAGGACCCGACTGGTCATTTGAGTATCTGTACTTCGCTGGATGATTTAGAACCAAACCCTGTGTTTCGAAGCCTTAAGAACCTCATTCTAGCCTTCCTGGATTTGCGTGTGCAGTCCGGGTATTGACCCGGGAGGCTTATATGCTAAAAAACTGATAAAAATAAGAATTTTTTTCTAAGAAGTTAATTTTAGTTGACTTCGGTTAACATTTTGAGTAAACGGACCCGGACCCACATTTTGACGGTCTCGGTGGGTTCGTATTGAAATATGGGATCTGGGCGTATGCCCAGAACCGAATTCCGAAGTCCCTAACTTGAGTTATGAATTTTTATTAAAAAATTAAAAGTTAGAAAAATCTAATATTTTTTAAGAATTGATTGAATTTTTGGCATTGTTGATACCGGGTCTATATTTTGGTTCCGGAGCCCGATACAGGTCCAATATAATATTTTTGACTTATCTGTGAAATTTGTTGGGAAACGGAGTTGGTTTGACGTGATTCAGACGTCCGCTGGTAACAATAGAGATTTCAAAGCTTTATTTTTGAAAAATTTATTTGATTTGGTGTTCACTTCGTAGTTCTAGGTATTATTTTAGAAATTTGATCGCGCGAGCAAGTTCGTATGATGTTTTTAGACTGGTGTGCACTTTTGTTTTGGAGTCCTAAGGGGTTTGGGTGTATTTTTGGATCATTGGTTGAGAGACTAGTAAAGTTAAGAAATTTGGGAGTTCGACCATGGTCAATATCGGGTTAAGCCGACCTCTTTTCAGTATTTTGACTGTGCGAGAAGGTCCATAGCATGTTTTATGATTGAAATTCATATATGATTTGTGTCCGAGAGGTTCCAGATGAGTTTCATAGTGGTTTCGGTTCATTTCAGAGAAATTTGGATTTTGCTAGTTCCTGGTGCGACACTGTTCATTCGCAATTGCGAACCTTTTATGGAAATTGCGAAAACACTGTTCATCCACAATTGCGATCCTTTTATGACAATTGCGAAAACACTGTTCATCCGCAATTGCGAACAATTTATGGCAATTGTGAAAACATTGTTCATTCACAAATGCGAAGTTTTGTTCGCAAATGGGATACCTGCAGTTGAACAAAAGATGTCTAAGACGGGATTTTTGATTCAGTCTCAAATTTTCAAAACCTAGACCACAAGAGGCGATTTTCCAAAGAACTTTTCTTCTTCAAATCATTGGTAAGTGATCTTAAACATATTTCTTTTAATCTTTCACTATTTTTCCATAAGATTCAACCAAAAATCTAAGGTTTTCATGGTGAAATTGGGTGGTTTTGGGTAGAAACTACGGCTTTGATAAATTGGGGGTTTAGATCTCAAATTGAGGTCAGATTCCAAAACCAATTATAAATCCGAGCTCGGGGCTGAATGGGTAATCGAGTTTTGGTCCAAATTTCGGGTTTGGACCAAGCGGGCCCAGGTGTTGACTTTTGTTTACTTTTTCAAAAATGGCCTAAATTAAATTCTTTGCAATCGTGGGTAGTTCCTACGTCTTAAATTAAATCGTTTGGTTGGTAATTTTCTATATTCTATTGGTCCGGAGGATTTTGTGAAGGAATTTTCATACCAAATCATTGGATTGAGTCGAGCGGAAGCGAATTTGTAGAGGAAAAGGCTAAGTTGAATGTCGGGTTAGCCGAATCGAGGTAAGTTTTTTGCCTAACTTTGTTCAGGGAATTTTTCCTCCTATTTTTCATTGTTTGCTACATGTGGGGATGACACATATATGAGGTGACGAGCGTATATGTATGTGCCAGGATTAATCATGCTCGGGGCTGGATTATGTTACATTTATGTTTGTAGAATTTCGTGATCTCCTACTTCATGCCTTACTTCACTCCTAGAAGCTAAGAACATAATCTTAAATGATAGGAATCAAGACTTAGCTTATTATAACATGAGAAAACTTGACGGAAACTCTGAGAATGTATTGCTGTGTCTAATTCGGTTATCTCTATGTGAAATCATTATTACATTATTACGTCCCATATTCATGAGATACTAGACTCTATGTTTGTGTTGTGGATCATTGTGAGAACTGTGGAAGTATTAGAATAATATGGTTCTCTAGGGTTGTCGAATCATTGTTGATTTGGAAAGATGTGATTGGGATTTGTTTGAAATATCTGTTAAAACACTCTCCTTGAAGTTATATATGCTTCTTGCCATTGTTTATACATTATCATGTAAGGGAGAGTGTAAAGCACGAAGGGTGATGCTGTGACATATCATTGAGAGTAAAAGCACGAAGGATGATGCCGTCCCATATTATTGAGAGTAAAAGTACGAAGGGTGATGTCGTGACATATCATTTGAGAGTAAAAGCACAAAGGGTGATGTCGTGTCATTTCATTTATACCACTGTGCTTGTATGTTATCATGAGGTAATGGCACGATGGGTGTTTCCGTGCAGGCGAGGATGAGGGACATGCATTATGCTTGATATCAGTCTTCCATGTATATGTTCTTGTCTTTACCTTGAACTGTTATTGTCATAATTATAGATCTGATGTGATTTCGTGCCATTGATCTGCCATGATCTCCATCTCAATTCTTGTTGTGTTTCTCATACCTTCTACTTGCTTAACTTTCTAATAACATGCCTATTTCCTGCTTTTATAATTATACTCATGTTGTATCTATTATGTTGCACCTTAGTGTAAGCCTTCCACCATGCTAGTCATTCATGCCCTTACTTGTTAACTTGTAAAGATCATGTGTTTCCTTCTTGTTTGCTATATTTGTACTTAGGCCTCCACTATGCTAGTTAATTGAAGTTGATACTCTTTGTTTTCCCATTGATTTTTATTACTCATGTGCTTTCCGCCTAGTCTTTTACTGTTGCCCACATGTATATCCTCGTCCATTATTGTTACTTGCGTATTTCTTACTTTGAAATTCATGTTATCATGTTTCTGTCATCTGGTTGGTTCTGATATACGTACATTTGGAAGGATGAGTTGAACACACGAAGGGTGTTGACGTGCTAATTGATTTGTCATGAGATAGAAGCACGAAGGGTGTTACCGCGCCATTTGACTTGATATTTTGGATACACTTCTCATACTAGGAAAGATTGTAAATCTTCTACTGCGATTCCTGCTAGTAATTGTTGACTGTCTCGCAAAGATTTATATGGTGCTGCCTGTACTGTTAGTCTAATGTACAAGTTATAACAATAAGCATCTTTCAACTAAAAGCCTCGTCACTACCTTGACGATGTCAGACAAAATACTTACCAGTACATGGGGTCGGTTGTACTGATACTACACTTCTGTATAATGTGTATAGATTTTTGGAGTAGAGCTGTTGGTGACGTCGAGTGCTGATTCAGAAGATGTTCGTGCTTTTTGGATATATCTGCCACTTGTCCTTGGTAGTTTAGGTTGTTGCTAATCTGTTTATTTAACCTTCAAATAGAACGTGTATTTATTTTGTATTAGTTTTGAAATTTCAAGTCTTAGAAGCTTGTGATTCGTACTACTAGGTTTTGGGTAAATTTGTAATTATTCAGTTATCTATTCTCTATTCTCTAATAATCTCAGTTGAGCTGTATTTTTTGTTAATTGGCTTACCTAGCAGGTTGAGTTAGGTGCCATCACGCCTTGTGGTTTTTAGGTCGTGACAAGGTGGTATTAGAGCACTAGGTTTGTAGGTTCTACGAGTAATGAGAAATTGTCTAGTAGAGTCCTATCGATTGGTATGATGACGTCCATACCTATCTTCAGGAGGCTATAGGGCATTTAGGAAAAATTTCCCTTTCTTCTCCCCTTATCGTGCAGCCTTGTTTCATCTTGAAATCTACGACTTTGACTCTCCCCGATAGCTCATATGTGATGTTGTGCGCTCAGTATTCGCTGGGTGCCGATGATCGGTGGTGCTGCAGATAGATCACAACGGGATATGGATGCTTGATTAGCATCTGCGATGTGTTGTCTAACCTTAGAAGCAGATGCAGTGTTGAATCTTCCAGTCGTTCATTTGTGGTATGAGGCGGCTTCGTATGTCTGGTAGGTAAGCACAGGTTTGGGAAGATTGGTTAGTGGCCTGGTTATTGTGATTAAGGTGGGCTCATGGCAAGGTGTCGATTCGCGTATAACCAATGGGCCATCTCCTGCATGATGAGTTTGGATCGTGTGTCTCGTACGAGGTTTCCATTCGGTGGAGAGAAAATGTTATTTCAGAGCATTTGGGAAAGTTGTTTGACTATTGCAATGATGGGTAAGCGTTTGGTAGAACCTTCGGGGTGTTCTATGATTAGTACTGCATAAATTTTGAAGTATTTAGTTAAATAATTGTGCCGGATTGGGGCATGCTGTGAAGATATGGTACTTTGGGTTGCTAATGAGGTGTTCTATGACTTCGAGCTAAGTGGTGGAGTCTGCTAATGACAAACGGATTGTAGGATCATGGGTCGTATCAGTTTCCGTACCAAGAGATTGCTTGGTTATTTTTTTGAATATGCATATGCTGGTGAAGCACGGGTTGCTCGATGCGTATTAGCTGTGTATTGAAGATCAAAGTACGATGGGTGGTTATCGAGGAGGTTCTAGCGAGTTCCAGGTCTTATGTAGCCTTTAAGGACTTATTGAATTTTTCTACGAGCAGGATTGAAATCGGTCATGAATGGTAATCGTATTTGCTGTATTTCCTTGTCAAGAAAGGTCTACATGTCAATGTTGGAGTGATGCAATAAATGGCTTCAGATTTCCAGGAAGTTCCCTCAGGGCTGTCACATCGGATTGAGTTAGAGGCGAATGGTTCTGATTACTCAATTATGTGTTACTGAGTTCCGAAGAACTTATCATGGTTATGACCACGGTCGGAGTTGATATTTTCTACAGGTATAAGAGCTATATTGTTGATGGTTCAGAGTTCACTATGAGACGATTGTAGTGTTGCGAGTTAGCATGTTAGAGGTTATGCACCGTGTGGGGTTAAAAAGTTGCATGTACAAGGTTGCAGTTAGTTTTGGAGGGATGGATATGAGTTCTTGATGGCACGGACAATTTTGGGTATTTAAGGTTTTGCTGGCACTATTTTGGTTTCACTGGAGCGCTTGTTGTCAGGTACATTGTGTTTTGACTTATGGGTGCATTTTCGTAAGATGATGTAGTATGAGTTACATGTCAGCCATCTGAGTAGCAGTGTTGAAAATGGGGATGAAGATTCTGGTATTCGTGAGGTTTCAGAGACTGGATGTTCTCGTTGGCGGAGTATTCCTTGATTGCGAGCTGTGAAGAAATGTTGAGGATTGGATGATTGATAGTATGTGTTACGGAAAGATTGCTACGGACCTTTGGAGGGTTAATTACATGTTGGGGGTGATCGGAAATTGTTTGGGGGTTGCTTTTGAGCCCAATGAGAATGTGTATTCTGTATTGGATCGGACTTGTTTGTTTTTGCGCAGTTGTTGTCACATGTATATCATCGGGCAGAATGGATGTTATTCGCGCCTTGGTTTATGATATATGTTTCTCTCTTACACTATGACGGGTTATGAGGGTTACATGATTCTTCGCGTGCATATAGTGATTCAGTTTAGGCCTCATGGCATTATGGGCGAGATAGCCTTTGTGGTGTTGATTTGCTTATTGCACCATAGTTGTGCTTGTCTTTCTCAGTATTTTTTGTTCCTAATTATTTTTCCTACAGTTATATTTTGTGCACTCTGTTGTGCTTGATATTGATACACATGTGATCAGTGAGCCCGAGTATTATGGTTCGATGGGTACCCTATGTGGATCAATAAGATGGGATCGGGTTGCACGCCGCAATGATACAGTGATGAAAAGTGACTCCTTATTCCTGTTTCGTGTATTTTGCTTTCACCTTGTTAGAAATAGTTCATAGTAAAGTGCAAAAAATTTCCCTGCCTGTTTAGCTTATTTAGTAGTCTTCTTATTTAGTTTTCTTACTTATAACTGTCATGTCTGGATATTACTTGTTAGTGTACAGAACCGGGTTGTGAGGGGCTCTATATGATTATTGTTGATACTTGTCGGTGTGGCTGCTTGTGTTGGTTGAGATGAGATTTCTAGACATGAGATTTGCGCTATTGTATTGGGATGAGGAAGGTTTAGACGAATAACGCTATAGTTTGTTGAGGATTCAGACAATGGCCCTGGTCGGGCGAGTGAGTTTCTTGGCTTATTGATCATATGAGTGGTTAAGTGGTTATGCATGTTTCTTTCATAATATATAGGTTATGAAGGTTTTGAACAAGGTTCTAATCAATACGAGGTTTTCTACCGACATCAGATTTGTTTTGGGCAGTAATGGTTGTCAACGGTTCCCACTGTGAGTGTCGAAGTGATGGGGTATATCATGTGATTAGATCTTGGGTTATGGTTGTGACTTGATACAGCTTGTCCAGACTTATACTGTGTGTAGATGTGGGATTCGGGTCTTGCAATGTATTCTGAATGATAGAGATTGAATTCTAAGGTTTCAGGACTAAGGTTGAAATAAGGATCTCTAATTGTGTTGTGTTAGCAGGCTTAGAGCCTCATTATAGCCTATGTTTAGAACCAAACTCTATGTTTCGAAGCCTTTAGAGCCTCATTATAGCCTTCCTAAATTTGCGTGCGCAGTCTGGGTATTGAGCCGGGAGGCTTATATGCTAAAAAATTGACAAAAACAAGAATTTTTGCCTAAAAAGTTAATTTTAGTTGACTTCGGTTAACGTTTTGAGTAAATGGACTCGGGCTTGTATTTTGATAGTCCTAGTGGGTCCGTATTAAAATATGGGATCTGGGCGTATATCCGGAATCAAATTCCGAGGTCCCTTGCTTGAGTTATGATTTCTTATTGAAAAATTAAAAGTTTGAAAAATCTAATGTTTTTAAGAATTGATTGAATTTTTGGCATTGTTGATATCGGGTCTTTATTTTAGTTCCGGAGCTCGGTACATGTTCAATATAATATTTTTGACTTATCTGTGAAATTTGGTGGGAAATGGAGTTGGTTTGACGTGATTCGGACGCCCGACTATAAAAATTGAGATTTCAAAGCTTTCTTGAAAATTTTATTTGATTTGGTGTTCAGTTCGTAGTTCTTGGTGTTATTTTGGCAATTTGATCGCGCAAACAAGTTCGTATGATATTTTTAAACTGGTGTGCACTTTTGGTTTGCAGTCCCGAGGGGCTTGGGTGTATTTTTGGATCATTGGTTGAGAGACTAGTAAAGTCAAGAAATTTGGGAGTTTGACCATGGTCAATATCGGGTTAAGCCGACCTCTTTTCAGTGTTTTAAGTGCGCGAGCAAATCCATAGTGTGTTTTATGATTGAAATTCATATATGGTTTGTGTCCTGGAGTTTCCAGATGGGTTTCAGAGTGGTTTCAGATCATCTCGGAGAAATTTGGGTTTTGCTGGTTTCTGGTGCGACACTGTTCATTCGCAATTGCGAACCTTTTATGGCAATTTGCGATAACACTGTTCATCCGCAGTTGCGAACCTTTTATAGAAATTGCCAAAACACTGTTCATCCGCAATTGTGAACCATTTATGGAATATGTGAAAACATTGTTCATTCGCAAATGCGATACCTACAGCTGAACAAACGATGACTTAGACGGGATTTTTGATTCATTTCCCAAATTTTTAAAACCTAAATCACAAGAGGCGATTTTCCAAAGAACATTTCTTCCCCAAATCATTGGTAAGTGATCTTAAACTAATTTCTTTCAATCTTTCACTATTTTTTCATAAGATTCAACTAAAAATCTAAGGTTTTCATGGTGAAATTGGAGGGTTTTGGGTAGAAACTACGATTTTGATAAATTGGGGATTTAGACCTCAAATTGAGGTCAGATTCCAAAACCAATTATAAATTCGGGCTCGGGGGTGAATGGGTAACCAGGTTTTGGTCTGAATTTCGGGTTTGGACCAAGCGGGCCCAGGTGTTGACTTTTTTTATCTTTCTCAAAATGGCTTAAATTGAATTCTTTGCAATTCTGGGTAGTTTCTAAGGCTTAAATTGAATCGTTTGGTTGGTAATTTGCTAGATTCTATTGGTCTGGAGGATTTTGTGAAGGAATTTTCATACCAAATCATTGGATTGAGTCGAGCGGAGGCAAATTTGTAGAGGAAAAAGCTAAGTTGAGTGTTGGGTTAGCCGAATCGAGGTAAGTGTTTTGCCTAACTTTTTTGAGGGAATTTTTCCTCCTATTTTGTTTTTGCTACATGCTTGGGTTATACATATATGAGGTGACGAGCGTATATGTATGTGCCAGGGTTAATCATGCTTGGGGTGGATTATGTTAGTAGAATTTCACGATCTCCTGCTTCATGCCTTACTTGACTCCTAGAAGCTAAGAACATAATCTTAAATGATAGGAATCAAGACTTAGCTTATTATAACATGATCAAACTCGACGGAAATTCTGAGAATACATTGATGTGTCTAATTCGGTTATCTCTGTGCGAAATCATTATTACATTACTACGGCCCATATTCAGAGATACTAGACTCTATGTTTGTGTTGTGGATCATTGTGAGAATTGTGGAAGTATAATACGGTTCTTGAGGGTTGTTGAATCATTGTTGATTTGGAAAGATGTGATTGGGATTTAATTGAAATATCTGTTAAAACACTCTCATTGATGTTTTATATGCTTCCTGCCATTGATTATACATTATCATATGAGGGAGAGTGTAAAGCACGAAGGGTGATGCCGTGCCATTTCATTTATATCACTATGCTTGTATGCTATCGTGAGTCATGGCAAGATGGGTGTTTCCGTGCAGGCGAGGATGAGGGACATGCATTATGCTTGATATTAGTCTTCTGTGTATATGTTCTTGTCTTTACCTTTAACTGTTATTGTCATAATTATAGTTCTGATGTGATTTCTTGCCATTGTTCTGTCATGATCTCCATATCAATTGTTGTTGTGTTGCTCATACATTCTACTTACTTAACTTGCTAATACCATGCCTATTTCCTGCTTTTATAATTATACTCATGTTGTATCTATTTTGTTGCACCTTAGTGTAAGCCTTCCATTATGCTAGTCATTCATGCCCTTACTTATTAACGTTTAAAGAACACATGTTTCCTTCTTGTTTGCTATATTTGTACTTAGGCCTCCACTATGCTAGTTAATTGAAGTTGATACTCTTTGTTTTCCCATTGGTTGTTATTACTGTTACAACCCATATTCACGTACGTTCGTTCATGCCATAAGTTAGTCGACATAAATCTGAGAAGAGATTACCTTTTAGACGATAAGAAGTTAATCCTATTGGTCTTAAATGATACAAGAGTGTATAAAGTTGATTAACAAGTATTAGAAGTTAAACGAATCAAGGATGTTTTAACTCGTATTTTTGGGTAAACCTAGAGGTTCTTAATATTCTCAAGAGGTTGTATTTTAAGTTATTTGAATCATATAATATCCGTATCATAAGTCTTGAAGTCAAACGAGTTATGAAACAAAAGTCGACAAAAAGTGTCGCGACTTATGTTCATAATTTTATTTAAACTTTAGGTCAAATGTTACTAAGATTTTCTCCCAATTTACTTGGAACTACGGGGTGATCTACCCACAAAATTAAAGATCTATGAGTCTAGTTTTGAGCGAATTAAACTGTTTATCAATACGATATCGGAGTAGACAGATACATACATTGTTACGAGACTGCACAGGATGCTAGGTGACAAGTAGGTGTGTCACCTACTTGGTTAAATGAGAGCCCAAAAATAGGCATTTTCGGGTCAGCCAAAGATCCCATTTAAAGTATTATCTCCCTAAATATAACCCTCATTGTATATCACAAATAACCATACCTAAACCCCGGCAAGCTTCCTCCCAAAAATTATCCACAAACCCTAATTGATTTTCTCTCTCTTTCAAGTTCTAATTGGGGGGTAAAACCTAGAGTTTGAAGAACCAACATAAGGGCTGAGTTATCTAACAAGTAAGGTAATTTGACTGCTCTCTTTCATCCATTTTTTCTTCTATAAATTCATGGTAATTCGTTCTATACTTGTAATAACTCAGGGGACGGTGATCGGAAGCCGTGAGTTCGAGTTATTCAATTGTAGCGGACTGTATTGTGGATTGTTTTGTGTTGCTGTTGGGCTGCATGTTTTACTACTGTTTTGTTGAGTTTTGGACGAGGAAGGGTGTGTAGAAACACCATATATATGTAAGGTGGTGGTATGGTCGTTCGTTTAATATTTCCGGGTCGTTTGATACTACTACGGTGGTCATCTTATGTATGAAGTGATTAGGTTGTGTGGACTGTTTTGGGAGGCTCAATATGATTATTATTGATGTTGTTTGGGCTTTTTGGTGATTGTTCACTTGTGTGAATTCATATATATAGGGAAGGTGTTGTCCATTTCATTGTAAAATATGTTATGGTCGATACATAATAGTTACGACGCTTAAACGATAACGATAGTGTCGTTTCTCTTATTGTATATTAAGGATTCGTGACATTTGCATAGCTTGAATTTGGGCAGTATATATACAAGTCATGTGAGGCTATCCCTTTCCTTCTTTTGCACGACTCCGATTATACATAATTGATGCGTGGCTAGAATTCATGATTTTAAGCATTATATACCTTGAATTTTATGTGCTTTA